>JACEFZ010017005.1:302500-377382 GCA_014155875.1 Cepaea nemoralis | reverse complement strand
AGCAAGATACTTGGTCTGTCCGTACCTGCAACGACACAGAGACGCCTTAAAGATTGCAATTATCACAAAGACACCATTCAAGTAAGCAATGCGGAGGGGCGAGACAGCCACGGGTATAGCACAAGCTGAAAGAGATCAACTGCAAAAGCAGATAAACGAGAAACAAGTCAAGGCACTGCTGACGCTGACTCCGACGAGCGACAATGAGAAACTGCTGGCTGAAAGAAAGGAGATCCATCAAAACATCAAGCAAGAAGTGGAACATATGGCCGAGATGAAAAAGGAAAACGAAGAAATACTACGCACCATCAAAGCGGAGAGAAAGCTGCTGAAAGATGAAATGGAGCCTTTCCAGTACAAACCAACAGAAGCCATAAAAGAAACCACAGAGAAACCGCAAGATGAAAACCAAGAGACCGAGCCTGAACCACAAGCTAAAGCCAGCAGTCCAACCGCGACGTCCGAGGCCGACAAGGAGAAACCAATATCTCGCCAGACATCGGAAGAAAACCGAGATAAGCACCCTGATTACGACACGAAGAGGCCCTGGTGGCCTACCTTGAAGGACTTACGAGAGTCGGCAAGGATTGAGGAACTAAGGCACCAGGAATTCAAAAGGCGCTGGGATGAAAGAGAAAAGAAGGAGACCAAGAAACTCAGCAGACCGGTAGAATACCCAGATAGAATTACTGACTGGGAGGATGGACCCAGCTGCACGCACTATATAGAAGACGGAGAGATGATCCCATGGCTGACCGCAGAAGAAGATATTGAAAGGCAAGAGAAACTCAAAATCTAAATTGAAAAAGGGCGCAAGGAGGAAAATGAAAACATCGAAAAGCTCCTTAAGAAAATACACAAAAAAGGAGGCAAAAATACCAAACAAAAAGTCCTTTTAAGGACTGCAACCAGTCAAGCCAGACGAGCCAAGAGTCTATAAAAACAAAAGAAACCACCAGAGACGGGAATAAAGGACAGCCGACAACCGATCCCCCAGCTGACGTCACAAACACAAACCAACATAACCAATCCGAGATATAACTCACTCGTAAGAACGCACAAGACAAGAATTAGGGTGAATGAACCCACAAAAACCACGGACCTCAACAATAACCACAGCTGAAGAGGCAGGTTGAACAAGGCCGAATTTGGAATTTGTGTTTCGAAAATTGGAATTGGAATTGGACCTCGTCTGCGACGTTGTTTGTGTGTCATTGGATGCACGTTTACTGACTCCAAGTATCACAGTATGGAATTCTGAGATAACATTCAATTTATTTTTTTTTTGTTTTTCATTTTCTCTTCATTGTTCTCCTGTTTTCATCTTTTCATTCTTCTCAACACGTTTTTACATAGATTTATAGTGTCATCAACCCACAAAAGTGGTACGTGTAATGGTGCTCTCTGGACAATATAAATGTTAAGCCTAACATCCCACGTCTCGAAATAAACGGCTTTATTTTAACAGAGTGAGATCCCTGGGAATCACCGTTGACAGAAGCATGTGGCTCATGGATCACGTGGAAGGCGTTGATATGAGCTCCAAGAAGGGAGTTGGTGCACCAAAAAAGCATGGCAGCAATGGAGGTGGAGGTGTTCATCCTTTATCAACATCTGCATATCCCAGTAGCTGAGTATAGACTGAGGCTGTTGATATTATCAGTGTCAGTTAAACTAGACGCACACGTAATGCAGTTATACGAATGATCCTGGGTTATGCAAGCAGCTCGCCAACAGCAAGTATGCGATACGTCGTGGCTATGCCAACCATTGCGACAGGCTCTTGATTAACGCAATATTGTTTATAGATCATCCGACAATCGATGCGTGATGTGATAAAAATAATATTTTCTGTCCTTAGCCCCGGTTCGTCTGTCTCTAGATTTGATACAGTCGGAGATTTGGACATGTTCAATTCTGTTTTACTAATCAAAAACAGGTCTACTGCGATGCATGGCACAGGTTGAATAACTTTGTCTTGTGCAATACCTGTTCACACTATTATTCACTGAAGAACCTTGATTGAGTGATAAACCATTGTTTGTCACCTGCTTCTTTGCCTCAGCGCCAAGATGATCATCAAAGGAAATATGATTGGAAACGTCGGATTCAGAATCTCCGTGGCAATGGCGTTGCGAACGCGATTCGTAGTGCCGCTTACCCGCGTTCGAAACCCAGCGGTGACCGATTTGGCAGCAGACAGTGTCGCGCTGGTTGTATGTTGGTATGGGAGACGGTCGTTCAGACAGCAATGGCAAACTACTGAATGTAAAACTTGTCAAGACATCAACAACGGCAGTAAAATGATGGTGATGACTGCAACGTCCTGTAAAAGATATGCAACTTAACACCCCCCCCCCCAAAAAAAAAAAAAAAAATCATAAAACTATCTAACGTTTCAAAGGCGTTCATTCTTTTTCAGAAGTGAATAGTGGATATACTTTGTTGTGTAACAACCTTCGTCTATTTCTCCTGGGAGTTAAAGAAATCCTGCTAGTAAAGGCATGTGGTTTTGAATCTATCAGGTTCCCGATAATCATCTTATATATCACCGTGGTTAAAAGATATGTAAGTGTATAGCCTCTAGCAACGAAATATGCAGAGATGACCAGACACCGGGCGTAGCCGAGATCACTATGATGTCCTCCACAGTGTATTGCCTCGTCATCCATGTAAGCAAAAACAGACACGAGATGACGTATATACTCTGAGCCCGGGCGTGTGAATATAATTTATAAAAGTGTTGATGCCTTGTAGAGAAATATATGTGATGCTAAACATCACTTTACCGGTCTCCCTGAGTCTCCCTGGCCTAGGAGTTAGCGACTTTCTCCGTAATCCCGTATATCCACGTAAGGGCGTAACTTGCGCGAGAATCGGTAGCGGTTCTCGTTGCGTTGGTACTTACGGGTTTTGTGAGCCGGTCGCTCAGAAATCAATGGCAAACTACTGAGCGTAATCATGGCAATAAATCAACAGTCAGCTGAAAGATGCTGATGTTGACAGCGATGTCCTGTAATGGATATGAGAAAAAAACAAAATACATTACTTTAACCAGACAATTAAGGGTGATAATAGTTTAACAAGTATATCGCAGTGCATCTTCAGCGCAACTATATTCCGCCAGCAGACACCCCATTATTCGAGCGTAGACACATATACTGAACAGGATAATATGCGTGGCTGCGAATATGAAGCGGATCGTTACTTGTTCGCAAACATATTCCATTTAGTTAGAGATGACCACCATATGCAGAACCGTGTTTCCAAACACTTCCTGCAGGCCTGGAAGCGCCATGCTCCAGTCCAGAAGGTAGTCGTAAATCTCCAACTTTGCACGCATGAAGCAAAAGCCAAGCGATATTCACCATAGTAGGCATACCCTTCATAATTCGTGTGTCCCGTTTAGTCCTTTTTTTTCTGATGATGCACGTCGGCTCTTGCCTCCACTATAGTCCATTCACATTTGTTTGTCCGAATATAAAAATTCATATCTCAGTAACCAACTGAGGGAACATGATTAGATTTAGCGTATAACCTTATCATTATGTCCACCCAACACATTTTTTTTTCGTTCTGGAGATTAAACAGCAGATTTTAATGTTTGTTTATATGCGGTATATAATTTACGGGTCAGAGATAAAGTCCATATTATTAAGTGTATTACATCTTCACAAAAGGAACATCAGCTTTCAGTAGTGGAAGATCTCGTGCAGAACGAGAATGACCTTATGACAAGAGCCTCGCGCAGTTAAATGGGAGTGTTGAGAGATGTCATCAATAATATGGGTGCTTTCATGAAACATGATTATTTTATAAATTTTACCATTTATCGCTAACATTTGAATGTATGAATATTGTTTAACGGGATTGAATGTGAAATTTTGTACACTTCAAAGCATCGCTATGAAGTTTTACGAATATGTTTGTCAAGAAGTTGATCGCAGGAAACTGTTTCATACTATTCCAAATCCCGAGAAAAGAAGTGTATGCACATGGGTTTGAGAAAACGGTCTTTTCGTCGATGGATGCAAGAATCTGGAATAAAACCACCACGCAATTAGCAAACAGTAGGTAAAAAGGCAATTGTAAACAGCTTTGACAAGGATGTCATAAGTAGAGCTATTGTAAAAATGCTGGATGCCAAAGAAACAGTGACTGTAAGAAAACTTTGGGCTTGGTTGAGAAAGATCAATGACATAGAGCTATCCAAAACAACTTTGTGGAAAATTATAAGGACATTAGCCTTCAATTTTAGAAAGTACACGGGAGGTAGAAATATCATTTGCGAGCAAGAGTATTTAGGAGCCATGAGAAGCAAATACCTACGTGAAATAAGGGAAATGCGCAAAGAAAATTATGACATAGTGCATTTGCCGTCTCCCTGGCCAAGAGGTTAATGACATTGTTCGTAATCCCGTGTATCCACGTGAGAAAAACAGCAGCTGCGAGAATCGACAGCGGTTCGCGCCGCGCTTGTATTTTACGGGGGTATGTGAGCCGGTCATTCAGAAAGCAATGGCAAAATGCTGAACGTACAACTTGCCTACTACATCAACAACAGCTGAAAAATGCTGGTGTTGACGGCAACGTCCTCTAAGGGATATGCAACATTTAATAAAAGGATGAAACCTGGATCAATGCACACCACACAAGTGAAAAGGAATGGCAATCAGTAGATGGAGAGATAAAGCGATATGTCATAGCCCATGCTAATAGTACTCATAATGGCTTACTACAGAATGCTGAACTCGTGTTCGTATCAAAGCATACAGACAATAGGGATTATCATAAAGAGATGAATGGTAATGTATTTAGAGATTGGCTCAAGAATACAGTGCTTCCATCCATAAATAGACCGTCTTGTCTAATTATGGACAATGCATCATATCACAATATTGCCCAAGAAGACAAAATACCTACGGCTTCGAGCACAAAGGCAGCAATAACGATATGGCTCCGAATGGAAAATATACCATTTCCTGAAACGTATTTCAAGCTAGAATTGTTGTCCCTTATAAAACAGGCCCGAAAAAAGCAAGAAATATCAAATCGACATGTTGATAGAAGAGCATGGCCATAGATGCTTGAGACTTCCGCCGTACCATTCTCATTTAAACCATATAGAACTTGTGCGGTCTAAAATTAAAGGACAGGTGGCAGCTGACAAAACTACATTCAAATTGTTTGACGTCATAATACTAACCCAGTTCGTGCTATAAAATATTGATAAACGTTAGAGGAAAAAAATATGTGAGGAACATGTGTTGAAAGAGGAAAATGACTATTGGAGAAAGGATGGATTTATTTTTATGCAACAGAGAGCAGTCATCAACCTCTGGAATCTTCAAACACAGATTAAGGTCTGGGCAGATCGCAGACATTAATCCACATGCAAACCTACACACCTACTGGGATCTTTTGCTCCAACTATTCAGAAGAATTGCAGGCCCTAAACATTACAGCATCGGCACAAACAATACAATTTGTCAATGGCAACATTTTGTATTCCACAGTGATGCATTTTCAGTTACGCAAGCCCTCAAGCCCTCAAGGGTGACAAACAACCTACATTGGAGAGGAAAAAAAACACTAAACACATTGAATGCCAACAGAAGAGTAATATTGCGGTGGAAACTGACACATTGTGAAATAACAAGAAACGTAAGAACAAACATGTTGTAAAATTTGGAAACAACTCACGAACATACGAATCAATCTATAAACTTCAATGAAAAGCAGACCATCATCTTTGCCGTTAAGAAGGAAGCCCACTAGAGAGATATTCATAGCTCTATTCGTCGTGCAAAACAGGTAATCGTGTTCCGTCTCTGAACAGTAAACAGAAGAGTAGACAACCTTTCACGAAGACTCAAAGCGATTCTGCCACCCATGTGCACGTGTGAACAAACTACACAGACAGCTAAACAGATCCTTAAAAATTGACACATGATGACTAAATTGCGGTATCATCTCTGGTCACTCCGTACGCATATTAACGAACAGTTGTTTTGAAGCTTTCACGAACTCGATATAAAAGCTAAATGCATCCTAGTAACATGACTCCTTGTGTACACATTATTAAACAGGAGCTGAAGAAATAAAACGGAAATGAAAAATAAGGTAATATATATATATATATTCCTTCTACTTTCCTGTCCATTTACATTTCAATTCCACATTATTTACCCCATGTCCCTGTAAATTATCTGTCTTTACTAATATTACACATTGCAGCTACTCCCATACGAATCTGGCTACGCCTTGTGTCGCCACCCGTATTGACGGGCTCTACTGTAAATCAAATTTGTTAGCGTGAATTCACTCGTTTTTCGTCAAAACATCAAAGAAATGAAGCCGCTTTCGATGATTTCAGTTGTCTTTGGACCTATCGAAGACATATTCCTTGGGTGGGGGTAAATATAAGACGGCAAGAAACTTTTCATTACAGTGCAACAGACAGTTCTTAAAAAAAATGGATCGTGAATGAAGGCATTCATTTCTAAACGGACTATAGCTTGAGGTCTCCTACCAGAATTACTGTGTGTAAAGCGCTACTCCTTGCATGCCGTTACAGTACAACTGTTTCCATAATTTCCATTCAAAGTCTTAGTGCTGCATCAGTAAACTTGCAGAATTCAGAGCGCAATCCCAATGTTCTGTCGTAATCTCGACTTCCGTATGTTTCCGCCATTTCACAGTTGTGTTTATTTATTCTACTTATGAGAACATCCTAATCACTAAAAACATCAAGAAAAGTGAACACAGTCAGAAACGGATTCCAGTGTTGTAGCTTTCACAAGCTGAAAATCCACCCGGGCAGCCTGCAATGAAAGAGCGAAATGATGCACAACAATGTCCTTTCTAAGGAGACAGCATAAGTTAATGGCCTTGACCGCTGCTAACCTTGTGACATCACTAACTCCTGCGCATTTGTCAACCAAGTAGTGTAATGGAACGCTTGACCATTAGGGTCGACGAGACCAGCTTATCTGCTTCTTATAAACATGTGCGCCCATTTAAATTATTCAATGTTTCAGAAAACAATTACGTGGGGCAATAAGAAACAGACCTAATGTGATCCATTATTCTCTGTAAGAAAAGGAAAACACAGTGCCCTTAAACAGAAAACACAATATACACCATCTTGGAGAGGAGGTCTTTTCATTTTTCTCCCAACCAGGGGAATTGTTACAAAAATCAAATCTTGGGACATCTGATGACTTCGTATTTCAATAAACAAGTGAGTTGCGCACAGTGAATCGAATAAAACATTCACTCTTACAAGTGATGAGTGCAAGACGAAATAAACTATGTCAAGATATGGTGATTATCTTGGTGGCAATGATGATATGTCGATGATGATGATTAGACAGTAATAAAGTAACTACACAGATGGTCAGACATCTGTACTAAAATTGCATTGGAATTACATAATTATATTATTTTTACTACGTTCCGAATTTTTCAGCACCTCATTACGATCAGAAATATGGGGTATTATTTCTTTCTTTTTTTTCAGTTATGCGTAGGAATTGCAAATAGATAGTGTAATGCAGAGGCGAGAAGAAATAGCTATATTTGTACCTGCAGCAATGAATGTCTCTTACCCATGGGAAGGTATTATAGAAACCATACATGCGAGTTCCCTAAAGCCTGGTGTCACCTATGTATTGGCTCTTATGTTTATGTCTATGTATATATATATAACAAGAGAACCTATAATCAAATAGATCACGTGTTAATTAACAACAGAAATGCATCAAACATACAAGTTAGAAGTTATAGAGGAGCTGAGTGCCACAGCGACCACTTCCTCGTTGGAGCAAAATTTAAAATAAAACTTAAGAGAGCTTTCTATACTAAATTACAAAGATTACACCAAACATATAACAGAGAAAAACTACAAGAAATTACAGTCAAAGAGAAATTTACAGATGAAATAAAATGTAAACTTGAAACTCTGCAAAACCCTTTGGAGGAAAGCGTTGACCAAACTTGGTTGAACATCAAGAATACAATTCAATCTACAGCAGAAGAATGTCTCGGTGTGTTAACCACGCATAGAAAAAACAAATGGGACAGTCAAAAATGTGAAGAAGCAGTCTTTAGGAAAAAGAATGCCTGACATTTATGGTTAAATGACATCAAAAACACCCAAAAGGAAGAGCAATATAGAAATGAATGTAAAGAGGCTACAAAAATATTTCGACATCAGAAGCGAGAATATATGAGTAATATAATCAAAGATATGGAAAGTAATATCCAGAAAACGAATCCAGAAAGATTTTTAAAGAACTGAAGTCAATGAAACGAGGGCAACAACACAACACATATGGTTTAAAAGACAAAAATGGGAATATGATAAATACCAATGAGGAAATGTGCAACACATGGAAAGAATATTTTGTTAAATTACTAAATTGTGAAGCTCCAAGTAACACTTTCCAACAGGAAGAGGTTCTAACGTGTGAACCACAAATTGAAGAACCTGCATTTGAAGAA
The DNA here is from genome assembly GCA_014155875.1 of Cepaea nemoralis. NCBI lineage: Eukaryota > Metazoa > Mollusca > Gastropoda > Stylommatophora > Helicidae > Cepaea > Cepaea nemoralis. Next base: position 368,877 of record JACEFZ010017005.1, on the reverse strand, counting down.
ATCCTATGTGTAATCACACAACTTAAAAACAATAAGGCAACAGGGGCTGATGCCATGCATTACATCTAAAGATACTTATAATATAGTAACATAAAAAGGCAGGAAATCAGACCCTTTCCAAATAACACCTGGCTTGAAACAAGGTGATGCCCTATCGCCGCTACTATTAAATCTGGCTCTAGAGAAAGTTGTAAGGAAGGTCAAGGAGGAATATGATATTGGAGGAACATCCAAACTGCTTGGTTATGCAGATGATATAGATATTATAGGGGAAAATGAACAAAGAACATTGGAAATATTGACTCACCTAAAGGAAAAAGCCCAACAGATGGGGCTGGTTATCAAACAAGATAAGACAGAATATATTGTAATTTCAAGAGAAGGAATGGCTAAAAATTCTGGCCACATACAAATAGATAATATGACCATTAAAAGAACGGAAACATACAAATACCTGGGTACAATCATCAACTGCTCCAACATCATAAGGGAAGAAATACAAACTAGTATCAATTCTGGAAAAAAGATATACTATGCACTACAACATCTACTAAAATCAAATGCGCTATCTTGAAACACCAGAATCACAATATACGAAACACTGATAAGACCAGTTGTGCTGTATGGCTCTGAAACCTGGAGTACAACGAAAGGAGACGAAACCTTGTTACACACCTTTGAGAACAAAGTTTTAAGACGCATCTTTGGACCCATTAGGGATACACAGAGTGGAGAGTGGAAAAGAAGAAGTAACAAAGACATTCATGATCTGTTTACGTCCCCGCTAATCACTGGTATCATGAAGGCTAATAGACTACAATGGTTGGGGCATACAGAAAGAATGGAAGACAATAGAGAAACAAAACTCGCTTACACTCAGAAAATAAATGACCGTAGTTCCCGAGGTAGACCAAGAAGACGGTGGAGGGATAATATATATACAGACTGTCAGGAGGTTTATTATGGATCTCTCCATGTCTGAGGGTTATGAAATGATCATTCTTCCCAATGTCAGAGAGGTGGATCGTTTGATTGTCCTAGGGATAATGATTATAACATTTAGGATCCCCAGATTGACCGTCAATGCTTGCGTGGCGGCACACTGTGTCCAAGACCATCACAGCAATGCAAAGGACATGTACTCAGAAACGCACCGTGGAGCGATGATCAGATGATTTTTATTTCATTAGGAGGTTATGTTATAACACGGATGACAAGCACACCATCCAGCTGGCAGCACTCAGGCCTTTAATACCTTTCACTGGATGCAGCGTACTCCCGCCACAACTCTCACTATCACGCCTCCCTCAGTGCCCGTGATATAACCACATACCTCTTGGTGTGTGTGTCTGGAGACTGGTGCTAACGTCCACCGCCAGTCAAGCCTTCAGGATCTCTCAGCATGGTCGGTCGGCGTTTGGGACTAAGTGGCCATGCTAAAATTACTCAGCACCTGAGATCAATGTCTTACGATTAAGGAGTGTTGTTGGCTAATCGTAGATGTGGTCGTATGAGTGAACTATTGGTTGCCAATCGGTGAGGGTGTTAGAGCGTCCTAATGAATTGTCTGTTCTGGTGTACGTGTAGCTCTGCGGTGTGTCTGCTCTTGTTGAAGGGTGAAGCTAGAGTGTGTTTAAGTGACAGTCGTGTTGTTAATCAACGCGACTTGATGACGTAGCGTTCACAGAAGTCAAAACACTACTACTACTACTACTACTACTACTACTACTACTACTACTACTACTACTACTACTACTACTACTACTACTACTACTACTACTAGTAGTAGCTGATGGATCCTGTGGACTGACTGTGTTTGCTGAATCAATAATGGAGTTAGCTGCTATCAGCAGATGGGCTCGTGCATCACTTCTACCACGTTCGGAGAAGAAGCAAGCTCGAATCGAGGATCCAGTAGTGTGGCACAGGTGTAAATACTGTTAGATTCAATGTCCGCAAATCTGCTGCTAACAGCTTCAAGCAGGGCTGCTTTCATAGTTTTGATCCCAGCATCACTACCTTCTTTCTGGAGGAAAGCCATGAGTGTTTTCACTAATGGGATCACAACTGATATTGATGCCTGAGCTGCACTTATTTCACGTGTGATTTCTTCAAATGGTGCCAAAGTAGCTACCACATTCTCCGTGACTGCCCACTGCTGTGCCGTTAGCCCAGTTACTGAATCAATTTCAACACAGTACAGGCTGATGCTGCGCCGTTGTTCTAACAGACGTCGTAGCATATAGAACGTTGAGTTCCATCGTGTTGTCACGTCCTGGATAAGCTGATGTTGTGGTAGGTTTAATTCATTTTGAAGTTCATGCAAACGACTGGTTGCTGAAGAAGAGTGTTTGAAATGTCCTACCAATTTTCTTCCAGTACTGATGATGCCAGCAACATACTTTTGTCTCAAAAGACCATCACGCACACACAGCTGCAGTGTGTGTGCAAAACATCCAACACTTGAATAGCTGCCATCACGAAAGCATTTGGCAACATGGCACTTCTCACGTGCAATTGACCACTCATCCAGCATCATTTCAAAATGTGCAAGCAAGTTTGTGGCCGTGTGATGTTCATCAAATGCAGTACAATGGAAGACTACATTGCGGTGAACGAAGAGGTCTGTTAACCAATGGCCAGTGAGGCCCATAAATGACTGAGTGGTGTGTTCAGCTGTCCACGTATCTGTTGTGAATGATATGTAATCAGTGTCAGACATCTTTGCTGCAAATTTTACCTTCAGACGTTTACACATGTCAGGAATGACATGTTCAGCAAAGTACTTTCTTGAAGGCAATTCATACCTTTTTTCCATTGTAGGCATCAACTCTCTGAAACCTGGTCGTTCCACTACTTAAAAATGCTCCATATCTATGGCTATCATTCGGGCTACGGCAGCATGAATGCGTTTAGCATTGGGACTGTTGATGTCCCAAATTTTGGCCCGGTCCCATGAATGCACAATTGACTGCTGGGTACTGCTGCTTGCTTTGTGCAAACACGGTCCCAGATTCATCATAGATGTGGTCGCCAATACACTGGCCTCCAGTGATGTTTTCTTTTCCAACATTTCGTCATAGCTTTTCCTGTACATCGATCGCAAATGGGTCTGCATTGATGATGATGAGAAGTCTTTGGTGCGATCTGATCGTCCACGAGATAACTGTTTGTCACACTACTTACATATTACCTTCGCTGAATCATCGCCTTTAACCTTGAAGTAATCCCAAACGGCGCTGTATGACTTAGATTTTGATGCCATTTTATTTTATGGGCAAGACCAAAGAAATTTACGAAAATAATAAATATTCAAGTCCCACAAACTCATGAAGTAATGCACCATTAAAATTCAAAATGAGTGTTTTTTTCCATTAAATTCTTATTTACATCAGCGAGAAATGTAGTTGTGTCGGTATTTGTTTGTTTATTCTGTGCTCACGAAGGCCTTAGCCGCAATGTCCATTTTGTTTCTTGTAATCGTCTTCTTGCCTTGCGATATGGACATGATGAAAATGGTCTACCAGACTGTCTGTCTCCCTCTGACTGACTGGGTGTGTAGGTATGTGTGTATGTATGGACGTTTGTATGTATGGACGTGTGTATGTATGCACGATTGTATGTGCGTATGCATGTGTATATATAGGTAGGTTGGTTTGCCATTTTTTAGAAGCATTATAGCCATACCCATGAGAGAGTGCTTCGCTTCCTCCACAGCAATAATCGATAATATGGGAAACAAATACTTAAATCTACTGAACCAAACGCATAACGGGGAACATATGTAACGAACTACTAAATCCAACAACAATAAAATATACAGTGATAATATCATGCTTTCTTTCCCGTGGAAGATATAATGAACTATGTATCTTAGAACAGGAAATGAGGGAAGCAAAATCAACACAACTACAGGCATTGATAATATCCCATTTGTAGCCATCAGTGCGTCCGATAGGTAGGGATAAAATGGTTAACAAACATACATAATTAAGCATAACACGGGACGCAGAGGTGTTTCCAAGGCACCAGGGCTGGGATCTATACTGGCCAAGACCTATTGACACGTCCTCGCCGAGAGTCCTGGGTAACAGGTCCCTTCAGGGTCCTGGCTAAAGTCAGTAGGATCGTTGATTCCTCCGAAGTCGGAGGGTGTCTGCCTGCACGGCGATGAATCACCAGTCTGCACACCAATAAGCCAGACATGGGACAACGGATACTCACGCAAATCTCAGGTCCTGTATGACATCACTCTGATGTTGGACAATAGGATGACTTCATCCGACATACAGGACTTCACGCTGGAGTTCACAGCCAGCGAACACAAGCAAGCAAGCAAGCATAACAAGAGTGAAGGGTACCACAATATTGACATAGAGGTGTGATTATACCTTTATGAAAGAAGAAGGGTAGCAAACAGGAATAAAATACACACACAGACACACATTTACTTAGCCATGCAGCAAAGACGTATGGGACACTGTTAGAACAAAGTACGAGATATAAAATACTAGGATGCACTGATACCAATTTTGTATTGAGGAAGATGAATGAAAAGGCTGTAAGTGTGGCTTAAATGATGAGTGAAATTATTTGACCGAGTAAATAGGAATAAACAGTGAACAGCGCTTGAAAAACACTGTGTAATTGGGAAGCTGTAGGATAACATCTGATACTGCTATGGGAGCCCACGCGGTGAAGTAGTTACGCTGCCTACCTCGAACTCCGAAGGTTGTGGGTTTGATTCCGGACTACGACTTTCGGGTTTTCTGTGCATTTTTCTCGGAGACTCGTGGGATTCTTCGCTGGAGCTAAGGAGTTTTTCGGAGGGCCGTCCTGCGGAAAGAGACCGAGTAATCTTATATATAAAAGGCAATCTCCGTCTGTATTTATGTATGTATGTCCTTTATGCGTTCGTGAACGGTCCATCCGATTGAGATGAAATTTTCTACACGTCTTCCTCTCATTCCCGCGCTGCCAACTGTCATAGTTTGTTTTTCTTCTTCCTCCTCCTCCCTCCTCCCCCTCCCTAAATACGTACGTAAATATATGATGACGATGATGAAAAATTCCCTGAACCACAACGCTAGGAAAAGCGAAGAAAATGACGTGACTACACAGAATCGTCACACGGCAATGTCAATAACAATCAATGGAAGGACCGAAATCACAGAACCTAGACGAGTATGAATTTGGAATGGCGAACTCCCTCCTCCTCCCTTCTCCTCCTCCCTTCTCCTCCTCCCTCTACCTCCTCCTCCTCTCTCCTCCTCCTCCCTCCTCCTAATCCCTCTACCTCATCCTCCTCCCTCCTCCTCCTCTCTACTTCTCCTTACACCTCCTCCTCCCTCTACCTCCTCCTCCTCTTCCTCCTCCTCTTCCTCCTCCATCTCCCTCCTCCCCCTCCTCATTCTCCTTCCTCCTCCCTCTCCCTCCTCCTTCTCCCTCTTCCTCCTCCCTCTCTCTCCTCCTTCTCCCTCTTCCTCATCCCTCCTCCTCCTTCCTCCATCTCCCTCCGCCCCCTCCCTCCACCTTCTCCCTCCTCCTCCCCCTCCTCCTCCCTCCTTCTCCCTCCTCCTCCTCCTTCTCCCTCATCCTCCTCCCTCTTACTCCTCCTCCTTCTCTCTCCTTCTCCATCTTTCTCCTCCTCCTCCCTCCTCCTACCGCCTCCCTCCTCCTACCTCTTCCCTCCTCATCGCTCTTCCTCCAACTCCCTCCTCTTCCCTCCTCCTTCCTCCTTCTCCCTCCTCCTCCTCCCTCCTCCTCCTCCCTCTTCCTCCCTCTTCCTCCTCTTACCTCCTCCTCCCTCCTCCTCCTCACTCCTCCTCCTCCCTCCTCATCCTCCCTCTTCCTCCTCCCTTTCCCTCCTCCCCCTCCTCATTCTCCCTCCTCTTTTCTCTCCCTCCTCCTTCTCCCTCTTCCTCCTCCCTCCTCCTCCTTCCTCCTTCTCCCTCCGCCTCCTCCCTACTCTCTCCTCCTCCCTCCTCCTCCTTACTCCTTCTCCCTCTGTACCCTCCCTCCTCCTCCTCTCTCCTCCTCCCTCCTCCTCCTCATTCTCCCTCCTCCTCCTCCCTCCTCCTTCTCCCTCCTCCTCCTTCTCACTCATCCTCATCCCTCTTCCTCCTCCTCCTTCTCTCTCCTCTCTCTTTCTCCTCCTCCTACCTCCTCCTACCGCCTCTCTCCTCCTACCTCCTCCATCCTCCTCCTCCATCCTCCTTCTCTCTCCTCCTCCTCTCTCCTCCCTCCTCCTCCCTCCTCCTCCCTCTTCCTCCTCTTACCTTCTCCTCCCTCCTCCTCCTCACTCCTCCTCCCCCCTCCTCATCCTCCCTCCTTATCCTCCTCCCTTTCCCTCCTCCCCCTCCTCATTCTCCCGCCTCCTTCCTCTCCCTCCTCTATCTCCCTCTTTCTCCTCCCTCCTCCTCCTTCTCCCTCCGCCTCCTCCCTCCTCTCTCCTCCTCCCTCATCCTCCTTCCTCCTTCTCCCTCCGCCCCCTCCCTCCTCCTCCTCTCTCCTCCTCCCTCCTTCTCCCTCCTCCTCCTTCTCCCTCCTCCTCCCTCTCCCTCCTCCTCCTTCTCCCTCCTCCTTCCTCTTTCTCCTCCTCTCCCCTCCTCCTCCCTCCTCCTACCACCTCCCTCCTCCTACCTCCTCCCGCCTCCTCGCTCTTCCTCCTACTCTCTCCTCCTCCTTCCTCCTTCTCCCTCCTCTTACCTCCTACTCCCTCCTCCTTCTCCATCTCCCCTCATTCCTCCCTCCTCCTCCTAATCCCTCCTCCTCCCTCCTACTCCTCCCTCCTCCTCCTGTCTCCTCCTCCTCCCTCCTGCTCCCTCCTCCTCCTCCCTCCGCCTAATATGAATTACATGATATGCTCCCCACCAGGGACTGGGCGAAGCCGGGCCGGGTCGTCGTTTTTGGGAACGGTAACGGGAGCAGGGGCCGAATATGAATTAAATAAGACGCTCCATTTACCCAAGTTAATTGTTGTTGGAAGATGTAAAGATCTTTCAAGTGCTCTTTCTAATAATAGACAGACAGACAGTAGATAGTCGGGAACGGGAACGGGAGCTTATATGATTACTTATATGAATTAAATGAAATGCTCCTTACCAGGGACTGGGCGAAGCCGGGCCGGGTCAGACAGACAGACAGACAGACAGACAGACAGACAGACAGATAGATAGATCCCCGCCAGGGACTGGGCGAAGCCGGGCCGGGTCAGCTAGTATAGAATAAAACCCGGTGCAATGAAAATCGATCTTCTTGCCCCTTAAACCCGTTTTTAGACTGCTACTAAACGTGTCATCAACATACCCCGTGTACGTCCTTGCTATGTGCATAAGTGCATATGTACCAGCTGTCATATTACAAATGTCTACATATAATAAAATATAGTATTATTGTAGATACTGCCAGGTATTGGTATGTACTCTCGTTACCACTATCATCATGCACCATGCCGACAAGCATAGACGGTCATGGCGGCCATCTCACGTGATCACCTTGAAACAGGTCTGTGATCTTGTCCTGATTATGCCATATGGCCAAGCCATCCAGGTTTTTATCTCGTTGCCTTATTATTCTCTGTATTTATAAATGTGTCAGGAAAGTATTTGCGGACTACATTCTTTAAGATGTCCATTAAATTATAATGACAAGTTCTCAAGGTCTCCTTTAGAAAACGTGACATGAGGAGTTTACATTATCCTGGCTATGTGTGCCTACATCATGTTACGACCTGGCACGTGACGTACTGTGGATCAAGAAGCAATAGATTATGACACGCCACAAGGTCTGAACAACTAAGAAACATGACTCAACAACAGTATCATGCCTAGGAAACCGAAATATTAAGGCCATATTCGAATGCCCCGGTTTCTTGAAACTCATCTCACCTCATCATGTTCCTCTTGTACCTTGCGGTGTCGAGGTGAAGTATAAACGTCTTGAGAGTGCCTGATTATGGGCTTCATATATCGATACTCCCATGGACTCTACTATTCACTCCGACCAACGTTTACGTGGTCGGCCTCTTCCTCTGTTTCCATCTGGTCTGTACATCATTGCTTGTCGTGGTATGCTGTTGACTGGTAACCTACATGCATGGCCAAACCATTTGACTTGCTGCTTTCTAATAAAATCTAGTGCTGCTTTAACCCCCACTTTAGTCCTGATTTCTTCATATCTGATCTTATCTCTTCTTGATACGTTGAGTATTCTTCTCAGGAACCTCATTTTTGTTGTTGTGATTTTTCTTTTCTCTTTTTCTGTCATTGTCCAGGTTTGGCATTGGTAGCATAGAGTTGGTAGGAAGATTGTGTTGTAAAGTGCTTTCTTAGTAGTTACTGATACATGTTTGTTCTTTAGTATTGGTGCCATTTGTCCAATGAGTTGATTTGCCTTATTGCACCTATTTTCGATCTCGTCTTCTGATCTGCCATTTGATGATATTATACTTCCCAGGTACTTGAAACTCTTCGCTTGTTTCAAGGGATGTTCGTTTAGGTGAATTGTTGTTGTTTGTTCTTCTTTAGTTATAGTCATTACCTCTGTTTTGCTTGTGCTAATTTTCATATTATGTTCCCTGCACATTTCGTTTAGACTATTCATGTGGTCTTGTAATTCAGCTTCTGATTTTGCTATTAGTGCTTGGTCGTCCGCAAACAGGAGTTCTGTAATGGTTAGATTTGCAGATGGTCCTTCTTCTGTGTTCTCGTCATGTGGTATTCTTGCTATCTCTGCTTGGCTGGTTTCTTTACATATGTTGTCTATATATGTTATGAACAAGAGAGGGGACAAGACACAACCTTGTCGTAGTCCAGATCTTATGGTGAAGGGTTCTGAGTGTCCTCCAGGTGCTCTCACTATGCATTCACTGTTGTTGTATAAACTTCTACATAGGTTTGTTAGATGTGTACTCACTGCATATTGTTTAAGGATTTGCCACAACTTGTTTCTATCTACTCTATCGAATGCCTTTTCTTAGTCGACAAAGGCTAAGTAGAGTGTTTCATTGAATTCGATTGATTTTTCTATAAGTTGTCTAAGAGCAAAAGTTGCATCTGTGCATCCTTTGTTTTTCCTAAATCCAAGTTGTGTTTCGCTTAGCTGGGGTTCTAAAGTAGTTCGTAATCTTTTTTCAAGAATTTTGCAAAATATTTTCCCAGTATGACTCAACAGTGAAATGCCTCTGTATTGTGTGCAGTCTCTTTTGCTGCCTTTGTTTCTCCAAATTGGGATAATTATGGCATTTCCCCAATATCGTGGTGTCTGTTGTTCTACCCAAACATGATTGAATAGTCTATGTAGCCAAGCTGTTCCTACTTCTCTTGCTGACATCTGTATAGGTCTCTTGAATTCCCGTGACATCTGATGGGATGTTGAGAAGTTGTTCGAAATACTGCTTCCATCTTATTAGGATTTGTGTTTGTTCACTTATTGGTTCTCCATTTTCGCTGTTAATTATTTCTGTTGGATCAAAGGGTTCTCCTCTGGCTCGCATTGCACCTATCTTTTTGTAGTTTTTATTTAGGGTTTCTCCATAATCTTCCCAGTCTTTTTGTTTTTCCCTCTTTACTATTCTATTCACATGTCTTCTCGCTATTCTATATTCTATGCGATCACATTCCTGTTTGCTCTTCAACCACTTTTTATATTTTTCCTTTTTGTCTTTTACCGCTTTCTTTACGTCTGCGTTCCACCAACTTGTTATTTTCTTTATCTGTGTTTTGCGTTTTTTCGTGGTTCCACACGTTATTCTTGCAGTATTTAAAATGCTTGATTTGAACATTTCCCATTCTTGAAACAACAGTAAAATAAGACAGTGCTTCCCGAAGTGGTGATCCGCGTACCGGTGCCGGTCCGCGAGCCCTTCTTTAGCGGTCCTCACTAGCCACGATTTGATAAGCTTGGAAATAATAAACAGGCCCACCCTTCGCATTAAATATTTACTGGTAGCAGCTGATCATTAAATCATTTTTATTACAACATATTGTAATTTAGTCAGCGTGTTTAAAATTTTGTATCGTTTACCAAGATATATTTTATTTTTAGTTGATATTGGTGTTCATTACTGTCGGTGTATATGAGTATATACATCTTTACAAGAAGACCTAAATGTAGTTTCGACATTTGAAAAGTTTTATGATTTGTAAATTAATAACATTTTTACTCATGAAAATGGGACCACCATTAAATAAATCACCGTCTTCCAATAATATTATGGAGCAGTATTTAGCGCACCGTGAGAACACCCATAATTACGTTAAATCTTATATTTATATTAAAATGTATATCGAGATCATATAAAATTCCAGATTACAAGGAGACACATTTTTTTTTTAAACGGCACCGGTCCCTGGTGCAAAAGGAAAATTTTATGTCGGTCTGCGAAAGTTAAAAGTCTGGGAAGCACTGAACAAAGGTAACTGCCATTGTAGACGGGGCAGGGGTCACTCATGAGGACGGTAGGCAGAGGGCATCGAAGATTTCAAAGACATGAAAATCAGCCGAGGAAATGGCAGAAGACTGAGAGTCTTTTTGGTTACATGTGATATCAGGCTCGGAGTCAGATTGATCTACATTTCTGTGTGGTACTTTTGCCATTGTAGACATAGAAACGTAGAGGCGGGAGTACACAGCACTGACATGCACATATTATTGATTCGAATGTGTTCATGTGTCTTTCAGTGATTCTAACCATAACATAGCACGCGTGGTATACTGCTCTAACACTGCTTCGGGGCCAATTTAGTCCGTCATTATCTATAACGTTTCTCATAGAATGCGTGTTTACTCTATATAACGCCTTCCCTGGTAAACAAACATTATAATTAATTATCCATCTAATTAAGTTTATCTTTCATCGTTTTCTGTAGGAAAATTAAAACTTCTTTACAAATAATTTCCATCTGAGAGCAAATATATATGGAGATTATTTCATTGCATGCGTGCATCTTTCAATCGTATCATTGCAAAAAAACATCGTTGTATGATCTTAAGCGCGCAGTGGCGGAGGACTGCAAGCCACCATACCCGATTATTTATTGTTATTCATTGTTGTTACAGTGGCCACGGAAAATCCATACCCGGGAAGAAAGCGTGGTGTGTGCAAAGAAGCATTTGAAGCGAGAACATGGTACTCCTTTGAAGTGGAGCCACCACCCTCAGGATCAGGCTGCTCTATAACACCAAGCCAGGGTGAGGCTGTTTTCACCAGGTACGGAGAGTGTTGGCAAATGTAAGCTGTGCTCGTATTGTTACAGTGTGTAATGTATGTATGTATGTCTGCATGTCTGTCTCGCTGTTTGCATGTGTGTCTGTGTGATTAGGTAGGTACGTATGTAGGTAGATGAGTATGTACAAGTATGAAAGAGTGTCTGGGCTTAACTTGTCTGATAAGTGACCGCTTTAGGATAAGCATGGCATTACAGGTAAGCACTGTCATGTGCTCCCACTACATTCTGTTTTGTTGATTTTGCATCTGTCATGGTGATTAAAGGCACATCTATGACTACACCTGAGCCGTCACGTCTAGTTACTAATCTCGTGGTGCTGCCATCATTCATCACACTGTGGCTGGTGCTGAGCAATATATCATTAAGTGATATTTCCTATCTTGTGAAAAAAAAAATGTTTTGCATATCCTTTACAGGACGTCGCTGTCAACATCAGCATTTTTCAGCTGATTGTTGATTTCTTGGCAAGGTTACACTCAGTAGTTTGCCATTGCTTTCTGAGCGACCGGCTGCACACTCTCATTAGTCACTAACGCGACTCGTACCGCTTCCAATTCTCGTGCGCTCACGTCAACCACGAGAGTATTCAGGGTTACGGAGAAACCTACTTTCAATAAAATGTTCTCACTGTTGAAGTCGGCAGATATTTCAAATGAAAAATAGCCATCGCTGATAGGAATTCTTATTTATGCTTATCAAATGTGTGGTACACATTGACACCATCATCAAGTGTCCCGTCAACTTTCGTAGGCATCCATGACTGTCCACAGATCTCGGTTTTCTGGAACACTCTGCTGTTGATATTCCTCCATGCCACCACCCCAATACAATGCCACGTCATTTCTCTTGGTCTACCATGCGCAGTGCAACCTTACACTCATAAAGAACTGCAACCCATCTGACAAGGCAAAGGCAGACCTCCATGTCTAACAGAGTGTATATCAATCCATCATACCTAACACTGTTATATACATCCTCAAGGTCAAGAGCTACAGCCACTGTCTCTTGTTTATCCCGGAAGCCCCTAAAGACATCAAATGCAAAAGTTGTCGTATTGGCTCAGGTGTCCATCCCACGCCAGTGACTCCCGAGCCCATTAGGAAGCAGATTACGACTTTCCAAATGTCACTGAGCCTGCGGGCTACTATCTTTTCGAGGACTTTGCCAAAGTTGTTTTGCAGGGTTATGATTCGGTATCCATTAAGTCTGGAGTGATCCTTACCTGGCTTTGGGAGTGGGACCAGGTAGCTGTGCAAAAAAATCCTTGGTTATTTCCGCCGTATTGATGCTTATGTTATAACAAGGAGCCAATTCCTCCAAGTCCCCATCCTTCATGTTACTCATATGGGAGTACCTCACCCCGTCCGGGCCTGGCGCTGTGTCTTTAGCCCTCTTCAATACCTGTCCAATTTCTTCCACTTTAACCTCACAGTGCCGGTCTCCGTGGCCGAGGTGTTAGCAGCTTTCTCCGTAACCCCGAATACTCTCGTGGTTTACGTGAACGCACGAGAATTGGAAGCGGTTCTAGTCACGCCAGTGACTTATGAGAGTATGGAGCCGGTCGCTCAGAAAGCAATGGCAAACTACTGAGCGTAATCTTGCCAAGAAATCAACAATCAGCTAAAAGATGCTGATGTTGACAGCGATGTCCTGTAAAGGGTATGCAAAACATTTATTTTAATCTCACAGTCCTCTTTCCTTGTGACCGTTGACAAGGCTTCTCTGACTATATCTCTAATAGCTCTATTTTGCTGATCTGACTGTTTTAAACATCGTGCAATAAAAGAGTCCCGTCTGTAATGGTCTGTTGTCATAGGTCGGTTGTTATCATCATAAAAGGTACCAGGTGTAGCAGACATCGCTTGTTTGTTCATCTGCTGGTGCAGCCTCCAGAATTTACCCAATGTCACACCCCTACGGACTTCATTTATAAACTGTTCCCACTTCATCCGTTTTATCTCTGCTGCCTGGAGTTTAAAATCCTGCACCTTTACGTTTTTTTTTACCTTTCAGCCCCCTCCAATTATGTGTCAACTGAATTTGTTGCTCTCCACACCCTCTGCCCATTCCTTATTGGCGCCCTCTTTTCCCTCCATGATTTCTCCACCTCTGGTGTCCACTACGGTGGTTGGGTGAAGATTCTTCTTGTTGGTGTAGACCGTACCTGTGGTATAAAGCGTCACAAGAGCTCAGAATGATCGCAAACATAACGTAATCCTTTGTGGGCTCTTATAGCCCTGATTGCGCTGGACTTAGGTATCCGTACAGAACAGGAGGGGTGATCGATTTCAAAGTCCACCTGGTACCAGGGGTATCCGCTAAACATTTCAACCAGTCCCAACTCTCTCTGCTTACGCAAGATTCCCCACTTACATACGCATGTATTATGTTCCAGCTGTATCTTCCGATTTTAATCTGCATCTCCTGCACTTCCTTACCCTCTAGACCCCACCCACTCATATTCGGTATCGAATGCTGTAAGCCATCCTTGACCACTCCTGCCCAAATTTTACCTGTCCGGTTGTGTTTATATAAAATGTATAGCCATGGCACTTAAAAGAGTTTGTCTTCAGTTCTTGTATCATCAGGACATTAAAATCGTTAACCAGTTTCTCCAAAAAGGGTCGTCGCTGCTTTGCATTACTGAAATTCCAATACCAAACCCGTACATATTTTAGTCGAAAACAATCCGTTTTCCTCCTACTCATTCTGGCTCCAGCCCCCTTCTGCCTTTTCCTTCCCCGTCGCCTACACTCTTCTCCTTCGCTTCATTTGTCCCCGCTGGCTGTTGTCAAAAGTATCGATCACAAAGCACGCACTCCGTTGCTTCGGCGATAATTCTTTTTATTTTTCATAGTTGGATTGATTTAAAGGCATGAACTTATCGGTCACCCTTGAAGTGCCTGCCGTTTAGGGAAGAGACAGGGGATGTCCCGCAGGAGTCCATACGCCTGACCCCGCCCCGCCCGCATACCTGACGTTCCACTTTCACGACCAGCTCACTCGTGGTCATTTAGTCTTCCACACGTCGGTCCACCTTAATCTTAGGGGTTTATAATCGCCGTTTTCCATATCCTAGATTGGTCGCACTAAAAGCTAATGCCCCCCCCCCCCCCCCCATCTACCCCGGGACAAGAGGGTCTAACTCCTCAACCCTCCTTGCGAATAAATTCGGTAACTGTATATGGGAAACAACAAACAATTAACACAATATCTATCAAACATCAAATAGTTCATAATACAATACACAATCAAACTCGCCGCACCGCCCTGTGTTAGTGCATGGCAAAAGCCCAGATGCTATCTTCGTTGTCGCTTTTTTTCTGACAATAGCCGCTACATACTGTTTCCCATCATATTTAAACATATTGAGCAACTGTCCATTGTGTCCCCTGTTGGCACAAACATATCCCCACAAATGCTGCGTTCCCTAAAATATACACCTCCACACTGTGTCAGCTATCGCCTGAGCAGCAGATGTTAATCTTGGTCTCCTTTGAACCCTGTACATTTGCACCTGGATTGCCATAGGGATCTGCCATGTCCCCAGTGCTCTTTAATATCTACACCAGCAAAGTCGCAGCTATTGAGACACAAGGTGTTGGTAGAATCTTGACATTTGCAGACGATGTGCTGGTGTACAAACAGGGCAGAGACAGAGACAGTATCGCTGCAGACATACAGATGGCCGTAAACAGGGTGGAAGAGTGGTTCAGGACGCAGAGGCCGTTATAAACCCAGACAAGGCATCTGTTGTGTATTAATCCCTGGATGACCGGATTGTGAAGGCAGATGTCCCACGTATTACAATGAATGGATGTCCTCTTAGTAGCGAGAGTAAATTAAAGTACTTGGGTGTCACCTTCGACAAGTGTATGTCTTTTAAAAATTATGTGGAGGCGTTGGTGGTGAAGGCTGGTAGGAAATTTAATGCATTGAGGGTTATGGCAGCAACCGAGGTAGAGCAGAGGATGCCTTACAGGCTCTTTCAGCAGTTAATAATTTCTGACATTGAGTATGGTGTGAGGCTACTGACAGTATCAAGGAGTCAGCTTGAACAGTTGTAGCACATACAAAATGTGGCCATGCGGTGATCCTAGGGTGCGCAAAGGACACACCAATTATATGCGTGAAGCATATACTGGCGCTACCAACAGTGACGGATAGGCATAGGGTCCTTCAAACCAAATGGTACCTGAGAGTTGCTGCAGATATGGATCACCCCCTGCATTAAGCAATGAATATGGTCAGGGGTCATAGACTAAGACGAGAGACATTACCATTTCTTCTCAACCTCATCTGCCTGATGCTAAGAATATTAATGTGAATATTTTACACTTCCTTTATGACATTAATTAGCAATCCTATATCAGCTAGTGTCCTGATATTTCACGTTCCTGTTTTAAACGTGTTCGTATTGGTGTTTACGAATATATATATATATATATATATATATATATATATATATATATATGTGTGATCATCATTCATCATCATTGGTCATTGGCACTTTCCCGTCTTGACAGACGATAGTTTGTGCTTTAAAAAGGCGTAATAACTTTTACTTATGGCGGTAGCGAATGTGACTGATAAGGACAATTCGCGCTGTAAATGTTCGTTCACAGTGGGTGCATGTGAACACGTGGTCATTTCCACCATCATGCACCATCTTACGTCTCACACACTTATCTGCAATAATTTCCTCGACCCTGAGATCTCTTACCCATCTGTAATTCACCAAAAAAGATGTCCTTTGGTATTTTACCATCATCCATCCTTCTAAGATGTCCTATCCATCTAAGTCTACGAATACTGAGCATGGAATAAACCGTCACACAACCTGATCTTTCCAATACTTCAGTATTTGTGATTTTGTCTTGCCACTTAATACCAAGAATTCTTCGCAGACACCGCATATGAAAGCTGTTTAAACGTTTCTCTTGGTGTGAGTAAGTTGTCCAGGTTTCACTGCCATAAAGAAGAGTACTAAGGACACAGGCTTGATAGACAAGGACTTTTGTTTTGGCAGTAAGCTCCCTATTCTTCCAGACTCTTTTTCTTAACCTGTTCATTGTTTTTGCTGCCTTACCAATCCGAATGTTGATTTCGTATATCATCATATACATATCATATATATATATATATATATATTTATTTTTTTTTTCGCATTTCCATCCTGTTTCAGGATATTGCGGTCAACACCAGCATCTTTCAGCTGTGTGTTGATTCCTAGGCTAGATTACGCTCATCAGCACGCCACGACTTTCTGAGCGACCGGCTCCATACTCTCATAAGTCACTTTTGCGATTCGAACCACTGCTAATTCTAGTCGCGTCACGTGACGAGTATTCGGGGTTAGCGGAGAAAGCTGCTAACTCCTCGGCCATGGAGCCGGTTATATATATATATATATATATATATATATATATATATATATATATATATATATATATATATATATATATATATATATATATATATATATATATATATATATATATATATATATCCTCTCACCAACATCTCCCTGCAAGTGGTCCCCGTAGAATGCGACTCCAAGCATTGCAGACAACTCTCTCATTCAACATATCCTGCGTCTACCATGAAGCCTAACACCTGAGCCACAGCAAACTTACTGCCCTGGGAGCACCAAATCACAGACGACCCATTAGCACAATCTCTTGGCACCAGTCCACCACCTTTTCCACCGCCACACTTGCGCAATCTGCATCCTGTCTCTGCCCTGCCCATAAGCAAGGAAACATGGAGTTCTAGGTGATATGAATTATCACATTCTACTCAAGGAAATGTATACTTTGGATATTGGCAAAACATACGAAATTGTGGTCATATATAATAGGTTGTCGCAGGGTGACATAGATTTGTGAATCAAGCCGTGCTTGATTTTGACATGTGATGTCGCTTGTGGCAGTAGCATACATACTATCAAACTAGAAGCACAAGCAACAAACTGTCGCAACAGTTAACATTCTACTCCTGGTTATACGATGAGGATAGCACATTAAACATAAACTGGTCCTGAAATAAATAAATTAGGTGAACAGTTAAGCAGTCAACTTTGGTAAATTATGCTTATGGTGTTTGGAGCGATAGGCTTCGTGTGTGTTCATAGCATAATAAAAGAAGATTTTTAAGAGGGCGAGCGGCTGTCATTGTGGCCACTGCTCATACCCAACACATTCCTTGATTTAGCAGGTACCCATTTTACGAAACAGAGTCGTTACAGACCCACAATATCTAAAACAAATTAATTCCAAATTTCAAAAGGAATGAAACCAAAGATCAATGCATTAAACTCTGTAGTTCTTCGGATTCCATGATTGTTTTGCACACTCAACGTATTGTCATGCATATTTCCATTCTTCAGATTTACCGTGGAATGCTTCAATTTCTTCGATCCTGTATCGAAATTACCGCTGTCTTACAGACTGTACCAGATTGTAACCAACACTGACACGAACACTGAATTAAGTAAGATGATTGAGATTCCTGATATGTTTTACATTACTGATGAGTACCATCAATCTGCGTCTTCTTTTTCTTCTTCACTTATTTCTCCGATGTCTAATCCGTATATATAAATTGTTGGTTGGTTGGCTTCTTGGTTCTGAATCCTCTGAAAGGCTACGAGGTTTAACGTTTAAGCGTTCAGTTTCGCTTGAGCCCTGAAAAGAGGTGAGTTACATGGAGAGATTGGTTCATGATTCTCTACAAGTATACCTATACCACGGGACTGTTGAAGAGGTATTTATTTTTCCTTTCTCCAAATTTCTAAACAAGCCAAGTCCCCAAAAACCGGTGCTAGATATTGAGGATGTATGCAGGTAGTAATTTAATACTACCGTATTTATCGGAAAATAAGACCGTGTCTTATATTAATTTTTTGCTTTAAAATGCATTAGGGCTTATTTTTGGGGTATGTATTTTTTTTTTTCAGATACAAAAATCTACATTTATTCATGTACAAAATTCTAAATTTATTCAAATAAGTCATGTCATCTTCTTCTGGAACATCGTCCTAACTCTCCAAATTCAGAATTCCTTCCTGATCAATTGTGGTTTGAGATCCTAGGCCCATAAACACTGCAGTTTCATCCCTGGCAATCATGTTTTAAATTTGTTGTTTAGAAATGTCGATGTCATCGACAAAGTACTTGAATGCGAGTCCACGTTTAATAACTTCATACTAGCTAACGTTCTTAACTAATGATTATTTGAGGGGTATGTCTTATATTAAAAGCATCCTAAAAAATCGTACCATTACTTATTTAAGGGGTAGGTATTAACTTTGGGGAAACAGGTAACTTTACGGGCAAAGGACCCCCTACGGGCTTTCATAGATCATACAACAAGTGGGCATATTTGGTGTCCACAATGTGTGTTTTGTACATAAAACATTCTTTAAGGCAGCTTATGCAGGAACTGTACGTATACCCTAGTGTTTTTAGTCTGTTCATAGTCTTAAATATTTAAACAATCGACAGTTGAGTGACAAGAAACATTCGATTGACACATTTCATAACAAAAACAACATTTAATAAAGACTGGAAACACAATTTCGCAAATGTAGCTGAGAATATCACTTCGCAGTAAAAACAGCAAAATTAATAAATACTATTTCCATTGAGAGAAGGTCACTGAAGTTACCCGTGTCACTTGATACACATATTCGGAATTGGAACTCACCCCATCTGCAGATGTCTTCGGTCAGAAACGTCAGCCGCATCTATACTTCAAGATCAAGTTATGTACACACATTTTACATAACAAATATGCGCGCCTAATGTATGATCCATAAACAAAGGTAGGGATCCCTTCGTCTGACAGTAATGTTTATAATTGAATTTACTGTGGACGCTTGGTTGAAATCTGTTGACAATGAAACACCTAAAGCAAGTAGAGAAATAATACCCACCCTGGACTAACAGCAGCCAGTGAGTGTGTGCTGTTCGGAATGGAATCATCGGTTAGATACATCATACTATTATTCTGCGTAGATGTAACAACCCAGAACCGGTTTAGTATACCCCACAAGTTCTGGTATTTGGGTAAGAGAATCCACAGCACAGATCGCGTGAATTTTAAACTTTTATTCTGGGTTAGTAAAACATTCTATACCAACGTCGTGTGTACTATACGTTGTATATTAGTATTCATGGGTGTACTCATGGATGTGAGTAACACAGCATGTAAGATTAATCTTATTCTCGTCAACTATCGATAACAAAGTGATAAGAAGATTGCCCCAAACAGACATTAATTGAAACAAACACCATGTCGAACGATCCGTTGTAAACAGAAACACATCTTCTCGCTAAACAGGAGGCCTCGAGAGTAAACTATTCCAGACTACACACTGGATTACCCGAATTGACTAAAACGTTGATCGGAATTTTCTATGAGATGTGGAAAGAGCAGCATTTTTCACGAAACATCACGGAAGCAACATTATTCGTCTGTCGAAAAGAAAGAGATGCAATAAAGTGTATGCATCCACAGGAGTTTTGTCTACGATGTGCCGCGAGCAAAGTTCTTGCACTTATTTTTCAATATAAACTCACACGTCACACAAAGCACAGGTTATGTAGCTAGAATGCCGGTCCGCCTTCGGGAGTTCAAGGTTCGAATCCTCGGCAAAACCCTAACCTGGAGACTGCACTAGCCTGATGGCCTTAATTCCTCTGGTTCACGACCTTCCTGTCCTACACAGCAAGGTACTATAGGCAGTAGATGGCAGCGTTTTTTTTTTACATATCAAAGCGAAAGTATATTTCTGTGATCTTTGCTGCCATGCACGACTACCCAAGTCATCAAGATGGCAATGTTCACACAATCACCCTACTTGTGAGAGTATGGTCAAGTTTGGATTGCCGAAACCATCATCGCGATTGTCGGACTATTTCTTCGAGTTTATTTTTAGTGAAATGGCTAGTCATGACCGCCACGGCTTTCCGGCTAGGCACATGATGGATGGAAGCATCAGTTGCTTAGATAAGAGGTTACGTGAGTTGAAGTAGTGGTGGTAATCTTGCCAAGAAATCAACATACAGCTGAAAGATGGTGGTGTTGACAGCTATGTCCTGTAAAGGATATGCAAAAAAAAAAAAAAATAGTAGCGAAGTAGTAGTAGTAGCAGCAGCAGTTTTAGTAGTAGCTGTAGCGAAGTGATAGTAGTAGTAATAGTAATAAAGAAGTAGTAGTAGTAGTAATAGTAAAAAAGAAGAAGAAGTAGTAGTAGTAGCAGTAGTAGTAGTAGTATTAGTAGTAGTAGTAGTAGTAGTAGTTGTAATAGTAATAGTAGTAACAGCAGAAGCAGTAGTAGTAGTAGTAGTAGTAGTAGTAGTAGTAGTAGTAGTAGTAGTAGGAGTAGGAGTAGTTGTAGTAATAGTAGTTGTAAAAAAAATGTTTTGACATATCCTATACAGGACTTTGCAGTCAACACCAGCATATTTTACTGTTGTGATCTCTTGGCAAGTTTACGTTCAATACTTTGCCATTGCTTTCTGAACGACCGGCATCCATACCACTTCGCAAAAAAAAAAGCAACATGGTCTGCTGCCAAGTCACGCTCAGCTGTGTTTCGAACGTGTGTATGCGGGATCACGAACCGCGTCTGTAATTCCTTTGCTAAGGAGCCGACAGTAATAGTTGTAGTAAGTAAATAAAACATAAGCCATGTCACATTGCAAAATATATAATTTATGTTAATATTTTGTGAATTATTACTAAACACCTGCTAGTTGTTTTCTGTTTAATTATAGTATCATCATGATGCCTACAGTATTGTTGACTGTTTAAGGTACCCTTATTGCCTACTCGGCCTCGAGTGTCATGGACAAGATCACCTTGTCAACCCGAGGCGATGCTGGAGTGTACACTGTAGATCTCTATGTCGAAGTGAGAAATGTGAAAGGAACAACTATTAAAGTGCCGTTCTCGGTAAAGGTAGGCCAGTGACTCCTTCTGCCCGGCATTACCCTCTGGACTATTAGCCCACAAACAATTCATGCCAGGTAGTCCTATCTTTCTTTTAACCAAAGAACTGCCATGGGGTCCATATGGACCCCATTGTCAACTTTCGATTTCACTACTCTTCTTAAATTTACTTTAACATGTTTGATATTTTATAAATTTGCTAGCAATATATTAACTCAAAAACAGCTAAAGTATTTAAAATATCGATGGAAAATTACATGTACTAACATACGTTTTTACACTTGTTACCAGTGGGGTCCGACTGCAACCCCAATGCATTTCTATTATAAATAGGCATATTTTCAGTTTTACGAGGGTAACTTAATAAGTAAGCCACATATGGCTGTAGAAAAATAACTAAATATGATAACAAATTGAAACCAGTTTATTTGTATACATACATTGTCCCTTTATTTCTCAACATAATTTTCACCAACATTGATGCACTTATCTCATCGATTTATCAGTCCTCCCAAACCCGATGCATGGAACTGCGTGCTCTGTTCTCATTTACCGGCCGTCCCACAGAACTGTGTGACTTACTTACTGACTCGCCCTCGTAAATTTTTCTACCCAGCTATGCAAAGCTTTACGCGACAAACATTTGTCAGCATAAACACTGACAACCCACCTTGGCGGGAGACATTTCGCGAATGACGCCGAAGTTGAATGTAAAGTGAAAACGTGGTTTTAAAAACAGAGCACGCAGTTCCATGCAGCCGGTTTGGGAGAACTGATAAAACAATGGGATAAGTGCATCAATGTTGGTGGAAATTATGTTGAGAAATAATGGGCCAATGTATGTATAAAAATAAACAGGTTTCAAGTTATGATATTTAGTTATTTTTCTACACCCATTTGTGGCTTCCTTATTGACTTCCCCTCGTAATGTATATATAACTTGATTAATTCACACATTTATTTCAGCAGGTGGACAAAACTAATTCATAAATAAAGACATCAATATTCTAAAAGATTATGCAATTTGACACAAATCATGATGTAAGCTCTGTCTATGGCTGTAAAAGTGTTGTTGCTTCAAATATTATTTGCAACAGTGAGGAAGAATCAGAAAATGAACGTATCCGTGAAGAATTTAATTCACCAAGTAGTATATCAAGTAAAGAACATCAAATCTACCCAAAGTATGTCAGAATCCTCGCCAGTGCTACGGAGTTCGTGCACTGAGCTGAGTTTCTCCAGACTCATATTTGAGTTAGGAGTAGAACGGAGCACTTATGGGTTACACCCGTGTGCCGTGATGTTGATCCATCGACTAAACTAAACTGAAAATAGTTGTGAAAGTGACAACGAAAATAAAAATGATTATTCCAGTACACATGCAAGCTCAGACTTGACTAAAGATCAACGACTGATTACCTTTCGAACAATAAAGACGTTTCTTATTTTCCCACTCCAAGAAAGACAGCAACTTGCAGAATAGTTTCTGATAATGTTTTCATCCAAAATCTTGGCCCAACTCGACAGGCAGAAAGAATCATTGACTCGATAATTTCAGTGTTTCGGTTATTTATGACAAATTGTGTCATATAAGACATACTGTAATGGGCAAACCAAGAAGAAGGAATTAGTGTGTTTCGGGACAAATGGAAAACGTTGGAGATAATTGAGCTGCAGCACTTTTGTGTGTGGAGTTTTTGATTTTGGCTAGTGTGTATAAATAAAACGAAAGTAAGCTATTCGTCAACTCTGGAGTAAAGAATATTGACGTGAAAGATTTTCAAAGACTATGCAACTACATATATTTACTGCAATTTCCATATGTCTACGATTTTATAATGCCCACCAGAGACAACTTGAAAGGAATGATACATTTGAGCTAATAAAGCAAATATTCAACAAATGGGCGAAATTCTACGGGACTGCTATATTCCGTCATACAATGTAACATCTGACGAGCGGTTAATTACCTTTAGATTAAAATGCCCTTTCAAGCAATAAATTCTCTCAAAACTGGCAAATACAGCATAAAAATGTGGTGCTGTTGTGACAGCGATGCTTCCTATGTTTTCAATATGCATGTTCACACCGGCAGAGAACCTAGGGAACTATCAGAAAACGAAGAGAAAGAGTTGTGCAGGACATGGTGAAAGGCTTGGAAAATAGTGAAAGAAATATTACTTGCGACAACTTGTTTATAGGCTTGAAGTTGGAACATATATTGAATGGATAAACGCTTACAATTTTAGGAACAATAAGAAAAAAAAAAAACAGAGTTGAACTTCCAAAAGATCTAGTTTCACGAATACATAGAGTTCAATTTTCGACAAAGTTTGCTTTCATTGATGGTGCAACACTGACTTACTAATAGTCCAAAGAAATGGAAAGTCGTTTTACTATTTAGTACAATGCATGATCAGCCAGATGCGGATCAAAGTTCTGATTTTAAAAAAAAATACAACATTGATGATCCTTGACTACAACTACACGAAGGGTGGAGTGGACACAGCCGATCAAATATTGCGCTATTATTCAGTCAAACAAACAGATGGCATGTAGTAATTTTCTACAACATGTTAGATGTTTCCTTTATGAATGCATTTATTCTGTGGATGTATGCCAATCCTGAATGGAACAACCACAAGTCACATAAACGCCGACTGTTTATTATTCAACTTACAGGAGAAATTATCAAAATGGGCAAAACATGTCAACCTGGGAACGTTCTACGTAATCTAGCAGATAATCTGTGTGTATCTACAAAACGAAGTCATTGTCAACTTTGCCCAAGGGAGATTGACATAAAATAAAGATAGATAATGTTGGTACTTGCAATAACTTTGTTTGTGGCCAACATAAGAACATTGGTTGTGACCTCTGCACCTAATAATTGTCAAGATTCTATGCTGGGTTCATGTGTGTAAGTAAAATAATTAATCATTCATTAGTCTAAAAACTTTAACAATGATGCATTAAACACTGTCTAGTATTAACTATATTAAGTGGTGGGGTCCATACGGAAGTATTAGCGGAAGTTGTATTCAGGTAGATTTTGTGGACTGAATCGGGAGATTGTGAGGATTAATGCTATATAAAGAGTGTACAATCATGAAGAATAGTCCAAAACTGCACCACAGAGAAGGATAATTAGGTCAAAATAGGTCAAAATCTGTCTAAATTAACTAATGAGTGTCCACTGTAACATACGAAATTAAAAAAACACTGTGTATGAATGCGTGCGTGTGTGCGCGTGTGTGAGTGAGTGTGCGTATGTGTGTGTGTGTGTGTGTGTGTGTGCGCGCGCGCTCGCGCGCTCTGATTATCGAACCTTCGAGATATA
This sequence comes from Cepaea nemoralis, assembly GCA_014155875.1. Taxonomy (NCBI): domain Eukaryota; kingdom Metazoa; phylum Mollusca; class Gastropoda; order Stylommatophora; family Helicidae; genus Cepaea; species Cepaea nemoralis. The sequence continues at coordinate 344,349 of JACEFZ010017005.1, read as the reverse complement.
ATGATTAGAACCATGCGACCATCGCCACGTATGTTTAAGTACTCTGAACTAACACCAAATGTGTCTTACAAGATACAGATGTACACTAACAGCGAAAAGTTAATCTTCATGCACGGCACATGTTTTTTAGCGCAACTCGCGCCTGAGATAAAAATAACTACATGGCCTGTTTGCAGTTGATTAGTTTGTTTTTTCTTTTTTTCGCATATCATTTACAGGACATCCTTATCAATATCAGCATCTTCCAGCTGATTGCTGATTTCGTGGAAAGATGACGCTCAGTAGTTTGTTGATTAGTTAGCAGTGCAAAAATGCGTGTGTCATTGTAAATAGTATGCTATACTCATCTGCGCTATGTTGTCAGAATCGTTCCGAACATGAGTTCGCTTGTGCCATTCTTCTCAGGTCAAGTCAGGTCGCCGAGGTCACAATATCAGGTTTTCTGACTACTCGTTACTCTTTAGATTTGTAGTGTCACATGTACACATAAGGCAGTATGAAAATGAATATTGCGATCACAGACACACACACACACACACCAACACCACACACACACACACACACACACACACACACACACACACACACACACACACACACACACACACACACACACACACACACACACACACACACACACACACACACACACACACACACACACATTTAAATACATATACTCGTTTTTAATGTTTACTTCTTTTAATATTAACTTTCTGAATTTTTTAAACATTTTTACATATTTTTTAATTTGTTTTAAAAGTTAAATAAAAATTAATTGTAAATTAAAAAATTTTTAAAACGTTTTAATTTTTACTTTATTAATGTTAACGTTCTGAATTTTTTAAACATTTAAGATTTTGTTAAATATCTTAAATTGTATTTTTTTTAAAAACTTATTTACTTTTTACTTCTTTAACTTTGACTTTCTGAATGTTATAAAATTATTTTACATCGTTTAACCTTTTCTGTTTTAAATTTTGAGTGTTTATAACTTCAAACTTTTAAATGCTCGCTTGCTTGCTTACTTGCTTGCTTGTGTTCGCTGGCTGTGAACTCCAGCGCGAAGTCCTGTATGTCGGATGTATACATCCTATTGTCCAACATCAATGTGATGTCATACCGAACCTAAGATTTGCTTGAGTATCCGTTGTTCCATGTCTGGCTTATTGGTGTGCAGACTGGTGGTTCCTCGCCATACAGGCAGATACTCTCAGGCTTCGGAAGAATCATCGATCTTACTTATGTTAGCCAGGTCACCGAAGGGACCTGTTGCCCAGGATGCACGACGTGGACGTGTCAGCAGGTCTTGGTCAGTATATATCCCGGCCCTGGTGCTTTGGAAACACCTCTGCGTCCCAAACTTTTAAATGTTTACTTCTTTAAATGTAAATTTCTGACTTTTATTTTTACTATTTTAGAATTTTTAATTTTCATCTAATTTATTTAAAAAGCCTTGTTGTAAGACCCTCTACAGACCATATAACCAGCTCCACATTTACGTACTATAAGAGCTTACCACACCACTTACGGATAACAGCATTTTCATCAATTAGTCAACGAGTTGTTTCCACGTCCCGTCGGATCTCTCTTACTTTTACTCGTTGCCTGGGCGTTGTGGTACTATTGTATGCCCGTATAGTGACCAGTGACATACAGAAACACACAGTCATATATGAAGGCCGACTGTGGTCTTAAACTCAGATAGATTCCAGAACAGATTCCACAACAACAATGTCACACACTAGTTCAACGACAATTAAATAGCTAAACATATGCTGAAACACAGTCATAGACACCGGACGCCACAGAAATGTACAAACATGTATGCATACAGAAATACAGACCCAGAAACGTATGCGTACATACACATATACAATACATATCTTTATATGCGCAAACACACAGACACACATACACACAAAAAGTCATTCACACAACAACCTTCAGATAACATACCTCTACAAATTTTGTTTTGATAATCAGAGATCACTAAGTAATCTCGGACAGACCAGAATGTGAATTATAATTATCTTTATCTCAGGAGATGATATCCTTGCCTGAAAATTCGCTGGCGCATGAAACATGATCCGGGTGTGGATATTAATAATTCTAGTTGCTAGTCTATTTCTGAGTTTGTAATAATTATTTGCACACAGAGCGTGTTAACTTTAGAGTACTCAAACACCATGGTGATGGCGCGGGGTTCGTTTCGCCCACCTTACTCGCCCATTGAATCGTACGCACTCATATACACACGCACGCACACTCCCTTACACACACACATACACACACACACCACAATAACCACAACCCAGTAGAAATACATAATTTAAATCCCCTAGACATAGTTTTGACCTACTAATTTCCCTTTTGTTGGGGGAGGGGGATTCAAAGTTGGGGATCTCTGTCATCCAATTGACCATAGAGACATTTACTATGTGACCCCCACATAAAACCCCCACATTTCCTACTTGATAGCGATATTAACGACTACTAACTGCACGACCTGTTGTTTTCTCTGATTAAATAGAACCGTTATTCGTTGACCGCATGTAACATTTCTTTTTCTTTCAATTGTATTTTTGATAATATCTCATCTATCCCTCTATTATTTTTCTGTAAGCCTTAAATAAATAAATAAATGATCTCTCTCTATATATCTGTCTGTCCGTCTCTCCCTGTCTCTCTCTCTCTCTCGTTCTCTCTCACTCACTCGTCTACTCACCCTCTCTCTGTGTGTGTCTCTCTCTCTTGCTCATATATATATATATATATATATATATATATATATATATATATATATATATATATATATATATATATATATATATATATATATATACTTATTTCAGCTTACAGTCCTGGACCAAGCTCAAGCTCTCAAAAGATTAATAGGAAATATAATCATACAAAGTGGTGGACAAGGTAATAAACGTTCAGAATGTTGATGTCTCTTGCAAGCATAAGACCCTATTATTTTCTATGATGATTTAAATTTATTTAGCTGTCCTGTAACTGTGCGAGTTAACACGGCATGTCTACGCCTATGTTCAGACTAACACCTCTGCCATCTGTAACAACATGGTCAGCTATCTCAAGGTTAAGCATTTCACTTTTAGGTAGTTGGGATTTTCTGAACGTTTATCAACGTTTATGCAAAGGTGTTGTTACTCTGTAGAGAAGTTTTCTGTTTTTACAAATCTTCGCTTAAAATGTAACATTTCCCAATAAAGTAAGAACATAGCATTATTGCTACAATACTTATCACACATGATATTAGCGTTTCCTTTAGAATTGAGAGCGAGAGAGAGAGAGAGAGAGAGAGAGAGAGAGAGAGAGAGAGAGAGAGAGAGAGAGAGAGCGAGAGAGAGAGAGAGAGAGAGAGAGAGAGAGAGAGAGAGAGAGGTAGATATAGTTGTGGGAGAGAGAATGAGAGAGGAATTATGAAAGCGACATGAGATTTGGGAGAGATAACTGCCTAATACGCGGGCATGTATGAAACGTCTCTCTGGCCGAGGAGTTAGCAGCTTTCTCCGTAACCCCGAATACTCTCTTGGTTGACGTGAGCGCACGAGAATTGAAAGCGGTTCGAGTCGCGCCAGTGACTTATGAAAGTATAGAGCCGGTCGCTCAGAAAGCAATGGCAAACTACTGAGCGTAATATTGCCAATAAATCAACAATCAGCTGAAAGATTCTGATGTTGACAGCGATGTCCTGTAAAGGATATGCAATACATTTTTTTTAAAAATGAAACGTAGCTACTTGCATATCCTTTACATTACGTTGCAGTCAACCCTAGCATTTATTGACTGTTTATGATTTCTCGGCAAGCTTACGTTAAGTAGATTGCTATTGCTTTCTGAGCAACCGCTACACATGTAATTGCATGCAAACCAACGCAAGGCGCCCGTAGCTGTGTTTCGGACGCAGCTTGCGGGGACTACGAATTGCGTTGGTAACACCTCCGCCACAGCGGTGGCTAAAACCTAGGCAGATACAGAAAGTGGATTTCCCTGATGTATGACATGAATAACGGTCCCGGATTATTTCTTGTAAAAAGCATCCCTTACAGGGCCTCATTAGGTGATGTAATAAAAAATATTAAACACTACGAACTAAAATATAGAACTGAAAAAAATCAAAATACGTACCAATAATATTTGACAGTTATATGTAGAAATATGGACGTACAATAAATAATTTGGTACCGTTAGTTATTATGCACAGTTATTGAGTATGTGTGGTGGACTGCCAGACCGATCGATGGATGCAATAAAAGTGCTTGGGCCCGGAGGACCCTCACTGTCGTCGGAGTGTATACCTATCAGTTATATGTGGAAATAGCGTACTACAAGATATAGATATACAACCCGAAGACAGTGAGGGACCTCCCAGCCCAGGAAACATTTATTTCATCCATCGATCGGTCTAGCGATCCACGACACATGCACCGACACATGAACCGGAAGTGATCGACAGCATCACCTAATGAGGTCCTGTAAGGGATAATTTTTACACTAAATAATTTGGGACCGTTATTCAGAAGAGTGCCCATGTTTTGTATTTGTCGTCTCTCACTGCACCGACACGACTCACGACAAGCACAAAGTCAGGGTCCAGTCAGTGACACAATAAGATATGTGTCTGGTAGGGGATTCGAGCACAACGAAGGAACGAACTTTATTTTTAAAGGGTCACAATTTGGGCACACAGGCACCAGATTAGGTCCGTCCAACCATTCTTCTTTCGTACATCAATTATCTATTGTGCATGTTACATTCACATAGGGGTAAACATTGTCAAATGAATGCAGTTAACATAAATATTGAATATTACCATGTTATGTGACAGGCACTCAGGCAGACACATACACAAACACACACACACACACACACACACATACCTGCATACATACCTGCATATATACTTACATCATTTACACACAGCCCGCTCAATAACACACAAATACACTCTCCCTCGCATACATATACTCACTCACAATTACAACCTCACTAATAAGAATGTACTTATAATACTTATATACTCTTTCTCTCTTCTCTCTCTCTCTCTCTCTCTCTCTCTCTCTCTCTCTCTCTCTCTCTCTCTCTCTCTCTCTCTCATTCTCTCTCTCTCTCTCACTCACACACATTGCTGGATGGTTGCGTGTGTGTGGGTGGGTGGTGGAGAATATGTGGGTGAGTGTGTGCGTGTCGGTTATGGGGTGGGTGTGGGATGTATGTGTGGGTGTGGAAATGTGTGTGGGTAGGGGATCAGTGGGTGGGTGGCGGCATGTATGTTTGCCTGGGTCTGTGTGAGTGTGTGGAGGTATGTGTGGGTGGGTGGGGGATGTGTGGGTGGCTGTGGGATGTGTGGGTGGCTGCGGCATGTGACGGTGGATGAGGGATGTGTCTCCCAACATTGCAACATGCACTGTTTATGTTTACAACTTTCATTTGACAATGTTATTTTTTCCCCCATGTGAATTTATCATGCTTAATATGCATTGTTTATGCTTACAAAATCCATTTGACAATCTTTTTTCCCCTATGTAAATGCAACATGCATATTTGATGAATGGAAGATGACTGATTGAAAGGGCCGAATGTAAGACGGGCCTACGTGCCCAATTTGTTACCCTTTTAAAATACAGTTCGTTCGTTCGTTCGTTCGTGCACCACTGTGCACCGCGACTTTCCATCTGTCCATATAGTTTGCCACATACAGTGAAATTAGTGTATACAATCACTTATTGTAATATATTGATAGATCAGTCTGAATGTGTCTGCCAAATCACATACCACGATTTGTACGTGTATTAACCCATTCATGATTAGAGCCAATTGACTTTACTAATTCATTATATATGCCCATCGACCATGCATTTACTACAGAGGATGCCAGATTATTGAAGGACGTTGCAACAATCCTAGGTGCGGACTCTACAGCTGGTTTCCTGGATAAGGTGTTGGTAAGATCAAATTAATAATAATAATAATAATAATAATAATAAGAAGAAGAAGAAGAAGAAGAAGAAGAAGAAGAAGAAGAAGATGAAGAAGAAGAAGAAGAAGAAGAAGAAGAAGAAGAAGAAGAAGAAGAAGAAGAAGAAGAAGAAGAAGAAGAAGAACGCCAGTCGCCCTGGCTGAGGGGTTAGCAGCTTTCTCCGTAACCCCGAATACTCTCGTGGTTGACGTGAGCTCGACTCGAAAGTCGCGCCAGTGACTTATGAGAGTATGGAGCCGGTCGCTCAGAAAGTCGTGGCGTGCTGATGAGCGTAATCTAGCCTAGGAATCAACATACAGCTGAAAGATGCTGGTGTTGACTGCAATATCCTGAAACAGGATGGAAACGCGGAAAAAAATAATAATAACAGTAATAATAATAGTATGCACTCACCTAAAACTTGTTTCTGCATTGGATGCTCAACCCTGGAACCATTTGTGTTGTCTTCTGTTATCAATGCGTCAAACGAAACCAATTTTCAGCGTGATCAAAAAAAAAAAAAAAGTAGATAATGCTGTTTTATGCCATCGGCCGTATTGGGTATATGTTTCTAGCCTTATATGTGTGTACCCGTAAAGAATGATCCTCAGATCGATCACAACAGTGTCTTCAGTTAAATAAAGCGTCAAAAGGTAGGTGTATATCCTTTAAGAGACGTCGCAGTCAACCCTATCGGTTTTAGCTGTTTGAGATTTCTTAAGACTTTTACGTTCAGTAGTTTGCCATTGTCCTCTAAAAGTACTGGAGAGTTTTGGTCAGAGACCATAACTTTATGAAGGGAAAATCCCAGCTGCACCTCCCCGCGGTAGAGGATGGAAACACACCACGGTGTGGCTAACACAGCTCTGGGGACCGAGTATCCACCGGAATAAGTGGACAACTCTGCAGCTGAGCAAAGCAGGGCACTCACTTGTCCTTACAGTCGGAAATGGCTGTCAAAGGCAGAGGTTAAAAGACCACCATGTGAATGTGGAAGGCAAGGGGAAACCACCACATTATCTTCCCAAGACTTCATGGCAAAACATATATCAAAGTTAGTGAAGGACGTTAATGGCTGTCTTAGGGCATCCTCGTCCGGTAGGGACAGTCATGAGCCACAGGTGACACCAGACCGTCATCCAGCTACTGATGGCAAAATCTTAACTAAAATGAATAAATTTAGAGTAGGAACATGAAATGTTAGGACATTAAATGAGCTAGGAAAGTTGACCAATGTTCTAAGAGAGATGGATAGCATGAAAATGAATATACTAGGCGTTAGTGAGATGAGATGGAAGGGATCGGGCAAAATTATAGCTGACAATCACACAATAATTTATTCTGGAGGGGATACACATGAAAAAGGTGTAGGAATAATATTAGACGAAAAAACAGCCAAGTCAATTAATGGATACTGGTGTATTTCAGATAGAGTTATTATGGTAAAAATCAAAGGCAAACCAATAGACATAAATATTATACAAGTATATGCACCAACAGCAAGCAGTAGTGATGAAGAAATACAACACTTTTACGACGAAATAGAAATGGCGATGGCTCAAATTGGATCACAAGAAATAAAGATAATAATTGGTGATTTTAATGCAAAAGTAGGAAAGGGAAAAATGGAGGATGTAGTGGGGAATTATGGTTTAGGTACAAGAAATGAAAGAGGGGAAAAGCTAATAGAATGGGCAAATATCAATGATATGATAATTGGAAACACATGGTTTAAACACCATAAAAGACGACTGTACACATGGATAAGCCCTGATAAGAAAATACGCAACCAAATTGACTACATACTAATTAATAAAAGATTTAGAAATGCTTTAATTAATGTAAAGACAATGCCTGGTGCTGACTGTAATAGTGATCATGTACCACTATGTGGACAAATAAAAGTAAGATTAAAGAGAGGGAAAAAATGGTTAAGAACATGAGACTTAATAAAGAGGTTCTGAAAATAGATAAAGAAATGCAAGAACAATACAGAGTGACTGTGAAAAATAGGTACAATGCAATAACTAAAATACAGAGTATAGATGAACAATGGGAAATGTTAAGGGACTCCATTCATCAAACTAGCAAAGAAGTATTACCGGAGAGAGGCAAAATAGCTAAGAAAAAATGGATGAATGAAGATATCTTAAAACTGATGGACAAAAGAAAACAGTGTAAAAATGACAAACAAGAATACGCTAAGATAAATAAAGAAATAAAAGATAAATGTGGGAAGGCTAAAGAAAGTTGGTTAAACGAGCAATGCAAAAAAATTGAATTAAATTCCATTAAAGATACAAAAAATATGCACAGACAAATCAGTGAGCTTACAGGAAAAAAAATAAGAATAAATACAGGGTGTTTGAAATCAAAAACAGGAAAGGTAATATTAGAGGAAGATGCTATAATGAAGAGGTGGAATGAGTATATAAGAGAATTATATGAAGGAGAAAGGGCAGAATTAACAGAAGATAGTAACTTAGAAGGTCCACCTATTCTGAAAGAAGAAGTCGCTGACGCTATGAAACGTATGAAGAAAGGAAAAACAGCTGGGCCAGATGAAATCACAATAGAAGAATTAGAAGTATTGGGAGAATTTGGAGTAGATATATTAACCAAAATGTTGAATGATATTTACTGCAGTGGATATTTACCCAGTGATATGCTGACATCTGTATTTATAGCTATACCAAAAAGACCAGGAGCGATTGATTGTGAAGATTTTCGTACAATTAACCTTATAAACCATATCACTAGGCTTCTACTCAGAATCATAATGAGAAGAACCAAAAAGAAAATAAAAATGGAAATTAGTGAAGAACAGTATGGATTTGTGGAAGGAAAGGGCACAAACAATGCAATTTATACATTGCGGACACTAATAGAAAGGTCAATAGAGAAACAGAGAGACATATATTTGTGCTTCATAGATTATACTAAGGCATTTGATAAAGTAAAACATGATGAACTGATTAAAATGTTGGAAGATATCAACACTGATGGACAAGATTTAAGAATAATAAAGAATATTTACTGGAACCAAGTAGCAGCAATTAAAATGGGAAATAAAGAGGGTAGTTACGAACAGATAAAGCTAGGAGTACGACAAGGGTGTGTCTTGTCACCAGATCTTTTCTCCCTGTATAGCGAAGTAATAATGAGAGAGATCAAAGAGATGCCAGGAATACTAGTTGGAGGTTATAATATAAATAATATACGCTATGCAGATGACACAGTATTGGTGGCGGATAATTCAACAGACCTACAACAATTATTAGACGTTGTAGTAACAGAGAGTGCAAGGAAAGGACTCTCCTTGAATATCAAGAAAACAGTAACAATGGTAATATCAAAGAAAATGGTGACACCAAAATGTGACATAGAAATAGAAGGGAAAATCCTTAACCAAGTTGATAATTTTAGATACCTAGGGGCATTTATAACATCAGATGGAAGATGTACAACAGAGATTAGGAGCAGAATAGGGCAGGCAAAAGCCGCATTTCAGAAAATGAAGAGTATCTTATGCAATAAGTCACTATCACTGAATGTAAGAAAGAGAGTGCTGAAATGCTATGTAGAACCAGTTTTTCTGTATGGCAGTGAATCTTGGAATGTAAATGAACAAATTAAGAAGAAATTAGAAGCAACAGAGATGTGGTTCCTGAGACTAATGTTGAGAATTCCTTGGACTGCCAGAGTAACTAACGACGACTGCCTGAAACAGGCTAACGAAACTAGTACATTATATACAACAATAAGACGGAGACAAACAGCTTTCTTCGGTCATGTGATGAGAAGAGAGGCTTTGGAGAACATCGTAACAACTGGAAAGATCGAGGGGAAGAGAGGCAGAGGTAGACCAAGAGAAGTGATGCTGGATGGATTGAGAAGGTGGCATGGAGGAATATCAGCAGCAGAGTTGATCCAGAAAACCAAAGACCGAGATCTATGGAGAGCCATGAACGCCTACGCCAGCCGGCACGGCACTTGATGATGATGAGTTTGCCATTGCTTTCTGAACGACGGCCACATATGCCATTTTATAAATACCAACCCAAGGCGTTCTGCTTCAAAATCCCCGCAACTGTATTTCGAAAGTAGCTAATTCTAGAGTTACTCCGTATTCTAGTTATTTAATGTTCTGGCATCATCTTATTTTGGATAACTTATGTAAAGACAATACAGAAGCCACGTTGAGAACGATGAAATATAGCTACATTTCGGGGGAATTTCTTCTGTCTTCGAGCTTTAGTGAAATATTTCCGCAGCTTTATCAAATTGTTATAATTGTGGATATATATATATATATATATATATATATATATATATATATATATATATATATATATATATATATATATATATAGAGAGAGAGAGAGAGAGAGAGAGAGAGAAGCAGGACGATCATGACGTATGGACCAGGCAATTCCTAGAAAACTCTGAAAATTGTTTCACACTCCTTTGCTTTGAGACTGATTAGAACCAAGTGCAATACTGGTCGGATGAGTCTAATTCTAATCTAACGGAAGATTGAACTAGGGCCACTGTCTTGGCAGGCCACAAACAAACCCCTGTGTCACCGCGGTTTTATTTAATTAGAGAATGTTTTAATGTTGAAAATATGGTTGTTTTGTGAGCATGCAGGAGTCATATAGTGCTATGCCAATAATTGTGGGCGGTCATGGATCGCCGTATCACATGATCACGGCAGTCTTGGTTCAGGTCTGTGTTTTTGTTTCAATTATGCTATGTTGTAGCGTGGTCTTCGGTGGGTGAAAAACCAATGTGTACACATGAAGATGATTATACTGGCCCTAAAGGAAAGTCTACCCAGAGTAGGAGGAGCCGATGAAATTGGCTCGTGATATATAAGGAAGGTATGAAAACCGGTCCCTAAAGAAATCAGCTAGTCCTTACAGTCGATCAGTACTGGAAGGTGAGACTGTACGCTGTGTAAGAGTAACAATACAGCTGGTCTTTTTATCCAATCCTCTTTTCCTGATAAATTAACAATTTTCTCCAGTGCTCTGTCATACAATTGGACAACAAAGATACAAATATACAACTTTCATTCACTATTACTACACTATGCTGCTTCACAGAATAAAACTTACTTTTTGTTTTAAAATTTATAAAGCTCATAAACTTTACTGATTAAAAATGATCTCCTCTGAAAACGAGGCATCAAAAATAATTATTTCGCAGGTTAGGCTGTAAGAAGCAGGATACTTTTCCTTAGCCAATGTAAATTAATCATCAGGTTGTCATATGCTTGCTTGATTGCTTGCTTGTGTTCGTTGGCTTGAGCTCCAACGCGAAGTCCTGTATGTCGGATGAAGGCATCCTGTTGTCCAACATCAGTGTGATGTCATACAGGACCTGAGGTTTGCGTGAGTACCCGTTGTCCCATGTCTGGCTTATCTGTGTGCAGACTGGTGGTTCCTCGCCGTACAGGCAGACACTCTCCGACTTCAGAGGAATCGGCGATCCTACTGACTTTAGCCAGGACCCCGAAGGGACCTGTTGCCCAGGACGCTCGACGAGGACGCATCAATAGGTCTTGGCCAGTATATAACCCGGCCCTGGTGCCTTGGAAACACCTCTGCGTCCCAGGTTGTCATATAATCCAATTCATGATAAAAGAGAGGTGCGAGCCTAAAGACAAACGTAACCTGGAGCTGTCGGTTTCCACCTCGAGCCAGCCACCTTCATTCGTCGTCTGTTGACCCCTCTCCAGTTGACGTTGTTTTCACTATTCCCCACAGCGCTCTATCATCTGGTCTGATGTGCCGCAATAGGCAGAACTTGTCTTACACCACGTGGCACTAGGTAGTGGTTCTCTCTGCGTGGTATTTTGGCCAGCTGGTTCACTTGCTAGCCAAAGCTCTGTTTAGGCACGTTGTGTGAATTTACTGGAGTCTATTGCCACTAAAGCTGATATTAAATGGAGAGAAATCCCGCATCAGCGTATGCTTCCTGAATGTTCCCTCTCTACCTTTCAATTCTTGTGAGCTTCTTTCGGACCCTTCAGGTGTTTAGGCTATCTCTGGAGGCAGTATTCTGTTCTGTGTTAACTCAGAAAGTAAGTTCTACCTCATGACAATGCCCTGTGTTTGCTGCCATGTGCGTTTACCAAGCATCATCCTGCCAGGGGAAATTATTCTTTATTGTTTGGGTGGATGCCCTATAAAAGGAAATAACCCAACTACCTCGCATCCAGTGCGTCCTAATCAAAAAAGTATACCGACTTGCCAAACTTAAAAATTTCCTTGACGAAAACACAAGAAAGATATTCCATACTCCCCATATACAAACACATATTGATTATTGCTCCACAATCTGGGATGGATGCTCCTAATCAATAACAAAACGCCTTTATTCACTCAAGAAAAGGGCAGTACGTTTAATTAATGGTTAAAGGCTTACCGACAATTTTAACCTACATAAACATCTTCGGTTACTGCCACTCCACAAACGCCTACTTTTTTAATAAGGCTAAACTAATTCACAAAATCATATTTCAAAATGCTCCAAGCTACCTTTGGCCATTGTTTAAATATAACGCAAGACATAGCGAACGACTAAATATACTTCATGTCCCGAAGCCTAGGATAGACTTATATAAAACAAGCTTAGCATACTCTGCCTCTCAGTTATAGAACAATCTTCCTCAAGAAATTAAAGACACCATCAATCATTATACATACATTAGCAACCCGTTTGAACACTACCGCAGTACAGACTACATTCCCCCATAAACAAAAAAAAACAACAACAACAACAAAACAATAATAATGGTAAATTATCTCAAACGACTAATAGCCAAACAAACATTCCCATATGTTACACCTTCTTAGGTATTTATATTCATTCATTCATTCATTCATTGGCACCTTGCCGTCTTGACAGACGATAGTTTGCGCTTTAAAATGGCATCATAACTTTTATCTATGGCGGTAGCGCATGTGACTGATAAGGCCAATTTGCGCTGTAAATGTCCGATCACAGTGGGTGCATGTGAACACGTGGTCATTTCCACCATCACGCACCATCTTACGTCTCAAACGCTCGGTGTGTGACTTATCTGCAATAATTTTCTCCTTTGTCTTTATTCCATTTCCGATGTTTGCCCTCCATGCAACACGTTCAGCGGCGACGTGCTCCCATTGTGCATTATCAATGCATGTATCAATCATGTCCCGCTTACACACATCTTTGTATCGTAGTAGAGGCCGACCCTGAGATCTCTTACCCATCTGTAATTCACCAAAAAAGATATCCTTTGGTATTACCATCATCCATCCTCCTAAGATGTCCTATCCATCTAAGTCTACGAAGACTGAGCATGGAATAAACTGTCACACAACCTGATCTTTCCAATACTTCAGTATTTGTGATTTGTCTTGCCACTTAATACCAAGAATTCTTCGCAGACACCGCATATGAAAGCTGTTTAAATTGTTCTCTTGGTGTGAGTAAGTTGTCCAGGTTTCACTGCCATAAAGAAGAGTACTAAGGACACAGGCTTGATAGACAAGGACTTTTGTTTTGGCAGTAAGCTTCCTGTTCTCCCAGACTCTTTTCTTAACCTGTTCATTGTTGTTGCTGCCTTACCAATCCGGATGTTGATTTCCTGTTCTAGGGATAATTTGCTATTTACCACTGATCCTAGATATGTAAAATAGTCTACCATCTCTAGTTCGGCGTCGTCAATAAAGATTGATGGTACCCCATGTGCACCTTGTGACATAATCTGTGTCTTCTTTTTGCTAATTGTTAAACCAAATTCAGAGCACGCACTGGAGAAAGCAGTAGTAGACATTGCAATTCTTCCTCATAGTGGGTCGTAACTGCAGCATCATCTGAAAAAAGCAACTCTCTGATCAGTACCCTCCTAATTTTGGTCTTGGCCTTCAATCTTTGAGCACTGTAAAGGCCTCCATCTGAGCGTGAGTGAATGTATATACCACCATCCTGATCACGAAAGGCATATTTCAATAGAAGTAAAAAGTATATTCCAAATAGGGTGGGAGCTAGTACACAACCTTGCTTAACTCCACTCTTGATTTCAAATTCTTCAGAAGTTGCACCATCAAACTTGATTATACCCTTCATGCCTGTGTGGAACGATTCCACAATGGACAGAAGATTTGGTTCACAGACAATCTTCTTTAGTGCCTTGAATAGACCCTCACGACTGACCAAATCAAATGCCTTTGTGAGGTCGATGAAGGCAATAAACAGTGGTTGATTCTGTTCACGGCATTTGTCTTGCATTTGTCGCAATGAGAATATCATATCAATGGTAGACCGGTTCTGTCGAAAGCCACACTGTGATTCGGGGTAGACTTGATCTCCTAGGACTTGAAGTCTGCGCAGAACAATTCTGGCAAATACTTTTCCAACAATACACAGAAGTGAGATACCCCTATAGTTGTTGCAGTCGCTCCGATCGCCCTTGTTCTTGTACAGTGTTATGATGCTTGAATATTTGAAATCCTGTGGGACTTGTCCTTCTCGCCAGCATAGCTCTATTAGCTGGTGGATCTGTAGAGTGAGCGTGTCTTTCCCACTCCTTATAACCTCTATTGGAATCCCATCCTTACCTGGAACCTTGCCAGATGCAAGTTCATTTATAGCACACTTAACTTCTGTTATAGTGGGAAGTGTGTCCAGGTGGTCAAGAGTTGGTAGAGCCTCTATGGCGTTGAGGGCATCATCCGCTAGTTTGGTCTCACTTGAGTAAAGCTCCAAATAGTGCTCTACCCATCTGTCCATCTGCTGTTTCTTGTCAATGACGATTTCTCCAGTCAAGGTTTTCAGTGGTGGACTTCTTTTGATCACTGGACCACAGGCTTTCTTTATTCCTTCATACATGCTTCTTATGTTTCCCTTATCACTTGCAATTTGAATGGACTCACATAACTTGATCCAATAATCATTTGCACACTGCCTGGCAGCCTTTTGCACATCCCTCCTAGCTTGCCTTATTTCACTCAGAGTGTTACGCGTTGGTCTTTCCTTGTTTCTTAAGAGAGCTTTCTTCTTCTTATTAATCAAGTGCTGCAGAGTCTCGCTATTTGCCGCAAACCAGTCCTGCCTCATATGATCCACAGTGCCGTAAACCCCTACGGCAGTTTTATAAAGAGTTTCCTTAATTTGACCCCACTTTTCATTTACTGTACAATTTTCTGGTGTATCAGTGAAAGCGTCTTTAAGTTGCTGCTGAAACTGAAAGCACTTTTCAGGATCGTGAGTGTTAATAATATTATTAATCCTGGGGCTAGATTTGTGTTTAGCTATGTAGATACTCTTTGGTCTCAGTCTAACCCTTGCAACAACCAAAGAATGATTCGTATCACAGTCAGCACTGTGGTAACTTTGAGTCAATGATATATGGTTCAGATATTGTCTCCGTGTGATGATGAAGTCAAGCTGGTGCCAATGGCCGGATCTTGGATGTTTCTATGTGACCTTACGCATCTCTTTTGTTTTAAAAAAGGAGTTTGTAATACATAGGTCATTACTGGTGCAATGCTGCAGCAGCCTTTGCCCATTTTCATTCATGCGACCGATGTTGTATTTTCCAAGGCACACTGGCTATGAACTCGAGTCCTTGCCCACACGAGCATTGAAATCACCGAGCATATAAATGTAGTCAGATTTTGGAACTGCCTTGATCACGGAGTCTAACTTCTCATAGAACGAATCCTTCATATCATCAGAGGAATCGAGTGTCAGTGCATATGCAGTAATAATGGTTGCAAACCCACAAGAGGTTGCCAAGCGCAGGGATAATAGTCTTTCATTTCCTCCTGCTGGAATTTCTATCATTCCCAGTAGCGATTTTTCATTGCAAAGCCCACACCGTGTTGCCTTTTTTCTGCCTGCCCTCTACCCTTCCAAAAAAATGTGTAATTGTTTTCCCTGAGTGATCCTTCCCCAGCGAGGCGAGTCTCCTGCAGGCCAGCAATATCAATGTTAAGACGATTGAGTTCGGCATCAATCATAGCCATTTTTCTCACATCGTCAATATTGGTCAAGTCAGTGGAAAATTCTGGACACATGGTTCTCACGTTCCAGGTT
Source organism: Cepaea nemoralis (assembly GCA_014155875.1). Taxonomy (NCBI): domain Eukaryota; kingdom Metazoa; phylum Mollusca; class Gastropoda; order Stylommatophora; family Helicidae; genus Cepaea; species Cepaea nemoralis. Next base: position 328,271 of record JACEFZ010017005.1, on the reverse strand, counting down.
GCAAGCCGTAGCTTGAGGTTTCTATTTTTATTTTTTGTTTATACCTAGTGCATTGGTTTTACAGCCTGCGATTCAGATTTTGTCCTAGCCCCAAGCACCCATTGAAGCAGGCAGGCTGTGGCGGATCAGCACCCAATTGGCCGGGGGCTGCCCAGCTTGAGGCGGGCGGTAGCTGATCAGTGACACCTGTAGGTGTCTCCCAACGTCAGAGGCAACGCGTGGCGCCCCATGTCTACGCCAACTGACAAGGACTTATAACCCGTAACAGTTGCCTCTCGCTTTGATTCCGAGACCGGTTAAGACCAGGGATGGAGTTATTGCTTCTCCATAGCACAAAGCCTGGGCTAAAATAAAGAAACCATGTGTTGCCCATGCAGCATGATCCCTCTCTCGGCCTGCCTAGTTCACTCCAGAGGAAAGGTAACACCTATACATCTGAAACAAGACAAGCTGCAGAAGCTGCCGGATCAGCAAAGCAATGCTCTAACTGTCCGCCTGTCGGAGCTTCGATCCTAGATCAGCTGCCAACCAAGGCTTAGGGCCTGGTCTGCCCTGCCATGACTTATTTTGTCTTTGGGTTGCATTTCCTCGCACCAGGATAAGGCTAGTACCCTCCCAATTGCGCTCTTCCGCCCGAAGCCGTTGGCACAATGTGGGGTGTCGGGTTTGGTAAGCGCCGCCCAACATTCGGCGCTGACAGAAAGCAGGTAGTACAGTCTACTGTCATACGGTAGCTCAGTCATATCTGACTAAGACCTGACTCCTAACTCATTGAGGCAACTGGTTACTTGCATCAGGAGGAGACAGTCCATATTCTTTGGGCATGTTATGAGAAAGGGACAGCTGGAGTACGTCGCGGCAAGGGAAAAGTTGAAGCGGTGGAGTGGCTAGGGGAAGACCAAGAGAAAAGAGGCTGAACAGTTTGGCATAGTGGCATGGAGGTGTATCAGCATCAGAGAGTTTTGGCAGTACACGAGACAGAAACCTGTGGGTAGACATGCTCACTGATTCTCCACAGTCATAGGCCACATTGACAAATGTAAAGCTATTGAGGGGGGGGGGGGGGCGCATATATATTATGCCCATTTTGTTTCCAGCAGTCTATAACAATAATTAATTATGAATTATGAAGGACTGTTTACAAAAAATAGAAAATTATAAAGAAATGTTATCAAAAAATGGTAAAACAGTTATAATGGTATATGAAATTCTGTAAAATCAACAAAATAACTTAAAAATGAAGTAAACATTTTTATTTGTAAATGCCCCCGAGGGCCGCATAATATCAGTTGTCGGGCCGCATGCGGCCCGCGGACCGTAGTTTGCCCATCCCTGTGCAAGACGATAGTTTGTTACATCGTGCTTCTAACAAAGCATAACTACAATACACGGCTGTAACGAATGTTAAACCTCGCTATAGCACAATTAGGGACTGAAATTCTCTCTCTCTCTCTCTCTCTCTCTCTCTCTCTCTCTCTCTCTCTCTCTCTCTCTCTCTCTCTCTCTCTCTGTCTGTCTCTTACTCTCTCTCTCTCTTTCTTTATCTCTTTCCATCTCTCTCTCCTCTCTCTCTCTCTCTCTCTCTCTCTCTCTCTCTCTCTCTTTCTTTCTCTCTCTCTTTCCCTCCCTCTCTCTCTCCCTCTCTCTCTCTCTCTCTCCCTCTCTCTCTCTCTCTCTCTCTCTCTCTCTCTCTCTAGCCTGCCTTGTTTACTCTAGAGGAAGGGTATCGTCAATATATCTGGAACAAGGATTATTACAGAAGTTGCTGGATCAGCAAAGTAATTCAAGGTGTATCACTTCTATCCTAACACCATAGCTTACTTCACAGCAATTGAAACATTTTTCTTCACACTAAGTCAAGACATTTCAATTCTCGCCATCAGCTAATATGATTATCGTTGCATTGTTTTAGAAGTCGCAAAGAGTATGGCTTGCAGGCTGCCAGAAGTAAGATGTGAATATGAATGCTGCCCTATAGGGCGAAATTGTTGATGCTTCGAGAGTCATTCCAAGATAGTGCCAATTCTAGCGACCATATATAATTCGATTACCACTGAAGAAGATGTAATAAACAGAACTGGAGTTACTTCTGCAACTACAATAGAGTCTCGACTTAGTCCCGTTAATCATCATTTGTTTGGACCACAGGCAGTTCATCTTCGTGATCCTCGTTTTGCTGAAAAGTCAGAAGTTGAAGGGAGGAGCTGATAGTGTAGAAGACGGACCAACGAAGCACTGATAAACGATGGGATAGCCGTATCGCTGTTGGTGGAGATTATGTTGAGAAATGACTGGCAACTTGTCGTCTAATTAGACGGTAGTTTGTAAACTGGAGTTATACCTCTCCGTAGCACAAAGCCTGGACTGCATTTAGAGACCACGTGTTGCCCATGCAGAATGATCTCGGCCTGCTAGTTTACTCTAGAGGAAAGGTAACACCAATACGCCAGAAACAAGACAAGCTGCAGAAGCTGTCGGATCAGCAAAGCAATGCTCTAACTATATGCTTGTCGGAGCTTCGATCCTAGAGTATTTGCTCACCAAGGCTAAAGCCTGGTCTGCCCTGCCATGACATTTAGACCTTTAGTTGTCTTTTCACCAACTAGGGTAAGGCTTATACCATCTCAATTGCCCTCCTCGGCTCGAAGCCTTTGGCACATTGTTGGGTGTCGGGTTTTGTGAGTGCTACCAGATAGCAGATATTACTTTCAACTGTCATACTGTAGCTCAGTACATCTGACTAAGACCTACTTTGAAAAATACACGGAGCATATATGAACAATAATAAAAGTTATTTAAGCTGGTATCGCATGTATGTCTTGTGTTCTATAATATCGCTGTGTGACTTGCTTATTATTATAACTGGTATTATAACTGAGCCATATAGGGAAAATGTACGCAAAACTATTGGAACAAAGAGCTAGACCCATAGTTGAACAACAGTTAAGCAAAGTACATTTCGGTTTTCGGAAAGGTAAAGGTTGCACTGATGCACTATTTACACATAGACACATATGTGAAAAATCTATAGAATATAGTGACCAGCAGAGTATTGTGTTTGTAGACCAGGAAAAGACTTTCGATAGAGTAGAGAGATACAGATTATGGACCATCCTTGAAGACTATGGGATACAAGGACAATTGCTAGAAAACATCATAGCCATGTACCACTCGAGCCGAAGTGCAGTTAGAACACAAGAAGGCATATCAGATATGTTCACAGTCAATACAGGAGTGAGACAGGGACGTGTGCTCTCTCCTCTGCTATTTAATATCTACATGGACAGAATATCCAAAGAAGCAAGTCTCGACGGAACAGATTCAGAAAATTTAGAACTCTTTACTCCAGATGAAACAACTGATTCACAGGAAATAAATGAACTTCTATTTGCATACGATCAGTGCCTGTTTTATTTACAGCGATGAGGGCAGACTACAAAAAATCATATTACTAATCTGAGTTCAACCTGCAGCAGATACAATATGAGTATAAACACAGCCAAAACCGAAGTAATGCAAGTTAGCAGATCGCCGGGCCCACTAAGTATACAGATAAATAGCACAACTCTGAAACAAGTTAAAGAATTCAAATATCTTGGAAGTATGATCACAGAAGATGGCAGATTGGACAGAGAAATCGAAATCAGATGTCAAAAAGCTAGTGCACTTACATATCAACTATCACCCTTACTGAAACATCCAAATATACCCATGTCCGCAAAACGACAGATAATAAACAGCATATTCACACCAACCCTATGCTACCAATCTCAAACTTGGACTTTATCCAAATCACACCTTCGCAAAATCAACACCTGCGAGATGAGATGCCTGAGGAGAGCTGCCAACTTAACAATCCGAGACCGAGTAAGAAATGCTGTTATCAGACAGACAGTGGGATCAACACCTTGTGCCACATTTATTGAAAGACAGAAGATCAAGTGATTTGGCCATGTCGTTAGAATGCAACATCAGCAACTACCATCACTGGCCTTACATCAAAGATCATCTGCGACGAGACCACGAGGACGTCCAAGAAGAAAATGGATTGACGACATCAGAGACATTATACAACCACACGGAATGACACTATCCAGTGCCGCCCACCAGGCGCTGGAACGCAAATTATTCCTCCCCACGTCGCTTAACGGCAGTAGTGGATGATGATGATGATGATGATGATGATTATAATTGATGATTATAATAGATGATTTTAAAAGCTTTTTGGGTAAACACAAAGATATGTCAACAAGTATTTACTTGTGGTGGATAATGTTATATTTGCTGTCTATTTTACTGTGCAGTATGAAATATACAGGAAGAACCCATATGGATGGACTGTTAATACCATTCATGGAGATATGCCTGATGTAAAAGTAAATCTCGTCAGGCAACAAAAGAAACACTAAGAGCAGAGACAGAAAAAGAAACATTTCGTTTTAGCAAGCCTGCTGATGTTTTCCTCAACTATAACGGTACATTCATGTTGTTAATTAGATGTATTTGACATACACAGTGCTAATAGCAATGAACTGTACATTTTAATTCATTAACATATTAGGCCAGTCAATACGAACGAAGGGTGGTGAGGTCATCTGAACATGTATCAACAGTGCATCCTATTCCTCGAAACTCTTCAGCCTAACGTAAATCTGTGTTCCAACTTCATTGCTGGCATGTATGGTATAACTGTTTCTAATGTCCTCTTTTTCTTGTGCCAAGAATCTTGCACTTCAGTATTTAAAAGAATAAACACACATGCCTCATTGTGATCAGCTCTATATAACCTTTTTTATTGTATGATTTTCATTAATTGTCTGTTTTCTATGGTATCTTTAACATGGTTCATTGGATGGTTTATTTTCTGTCTATTAGATTCTTTGCATATTATATCTCACAAGCTTCCACAGGGATGCCCAGTGCGCAGAAATATCGATTAGATTGTTATAACATAACACAACGTAAATTGACTTGACATAATATAACAAAACTTAACTTGACATAATATAACATTACAAAACACAACACAACACAACAAACATTCAGATTAATGTTATTTCGTTTTTATGTAGGCCTATATCAGAGCCGTATGTTACATGGGCGAGGTGGGCGTTACATTATTATTCGTTTCCGCATTTCATTATAGATGTTACATGACGTAGAAAATAATTACTTATGTCATATCGTCCTTTTAACCACTGCAATAGTTGAAATTATTTTATGTTCTCATCGAACAGCTTCTGTAATTATTTGATCCGATTATGTGTACTTATACATATTGATATGTTCGTTTTTTTTTTGGGGGGGGGGGGGGGGGGGGGGCAATCGTCATCACATTTCACTGGAGAGCATGCATATAAATGCATTTTACTTTAGCGGTGTCATTATGTTAATAGCTAGTTGGTAAAATTATATGAACCGTTGGCAGTTAGTCATTGCAAATATGGCTTAGCAACAGTGAACACTTACACATAACAAATACTATTCTTAAAACACATTTAAGAAAAACGTATTTTCGGATTGACCTTGTGGTGCTTTCCTCTTTCGTTCCACATCTGCACGTCGGGAGAGTATTTGTGAACTCAGATGTTAACAGGAATTTACGTCTCTCAGGACAAGATAGTGCTCTCTGTAAATACTAAGCAATGCAAATACTATTAAGAAAGGGAATGTTCAATTTAATAGACATTATCATTTGTTAAAGATATTTTGTTGTATCCGCTTTGTTGTATCTTCTTTTTTGTATCTTTTATGTTATATCTTCTTTGCTGTACCTTCAAAAACATTTAAGCTTCCGGAGTGGAGACTTACTATCCAATTTTAATAAAGGTTGTTAAACTACATCGCCGTGTGGACATTATCCGAATGTCCAGATGTGTACAAATCACAGTCGGAGTGTCTACAACCCATACGACAGTCCTGAAAATTGCAAGCCCAGATAATCTGAGGATATTGGTCAAGGTCTAGTACACAAATGCGATCAATTACTTTGAAGGTGTAAGTGATTTTGATCTATGTTAAAAGTCGCCAATTGCTTTCATATTGTCATCATCTTGGTACGCGTATCTATCATTAGTTTAAACATTAATCGTTGCTAGCAAAATAATCACTTTTTTTCAAACATTAATATAAATTCGTAAAACAACACCCACTATAAATTATTTTCAAGTATTTGTATAATTTCTTTGTTTAAGCCACTTTTATGTAAATGGATTCGAGCATTATGTGCTCTATGTTTAAAATATGCAACAAAAACCATTTAACAGTCCACATTATGTAAATCTACATTAAGCGAGTATCATCAATTTTGTTTTAATTTAACGATACCCATATCACACATTACCTTTGTTTTACTAGTTTTTATCTCCATTGCAAACATCACTTTTGTTTACTTGTATTTTCACGGAGAGAAACTATTTTGGTCTAGAATTTTAAGTATTTAAACGGTCGGTCATCATGCTTGACCAGTAACTTTTACCAGACATTTTGTTCCGCCCTATTGTTTCCATTTTCTTTTGCTCGTTTTGAACACCTGTATAGTCGACACACAGCAGAGGCCATAAAAACTAACGTAAAATCCCAGCACATACTATTTAGCATAATAGGCACTGAAGAAATACCAGCAGACTGGAGAGAAGGCTGTCTGATGAAGCTGTCAAAATGAATACAAAATAAGACCTACGGGGATGCGTAAATTATAGAGGAATAATGTTAATATCAGTTACTGGGAAGATATTAAGCAAGGTCATTCTGGAGAGACTACGAGATGCCATTGACAAACAAATAAGAGATGAACATACCAGCTTCGGACTAAATAGATCCTGCACTGTTCAGTTAGTTACGCTGCCCATAATACAACAAAACATCGAACTGAATTCACCACTTTATAATTGCTATCTGGACTACGAAAAGGATTTGATAGCATTGATAGGGAATCTCTTTCGACATTGATGTGGCATTATGGAATACCACTGAAAATAATCAACTTGATCAAGGCAACACATAGGTATGCTTGCTGGCTTGTGTTCGCTGCTGTGATCTCAAGCAAGAAGTCCTGTATGTCGGATGAAGGCATCCTGTTGTCCAACATCAGTGTGATGTCATACAGGACCTGAGGTTAGCGTGAGTATCCGTTGTCCCATGTCTGGCTTATTGGTGTGCAGACTGGTGGTTCCTCGCCGTGCAGGCAGACACTCTCCGACTTCGGAGGAATCAACGATCCTACCGACTTCAGCCAGGACCCCGAAGGGACCTGTTGCCCAGGACGCTCGGCGAGAACGCGTCAAAAGGTCTTGGCCGGTATAGAAATCAGCCCTGGTGCCTTGGAAACACCTCTGCGTCCCAACACATTGGTATGAAAGGCAGGGTTTTCCGTGATGGGCAACTAACGGTGGCATTCGATATAGGAAAAAAAGGGGGGGGGGCAGTGTTGACTATTTTCACACTTACTATGCTTACTGTTTATAGATCGGATTATGAAGACAATAACAAGCACTGCCGGAAGTTTAATCCAAAGAACGCCTGAAGATCTTGAAATTCGCTGACAATACCCCACCCTCCCCCCTTCTCTCTCTCTCCCCCCCCCCCCCCGTATCACACAAGAGCTCAGTCGCACGATAAACTAACCACACTTGATGGAAGGTCATAAAAGCTGTGTTTAAAAATGAATAGAGAACAAACACATATACTCCTAATACATCAAGCAAATGTTGAACTAATCTCACAAGGGAAACCGCATTTGAAGAGACCGAATCATACACCTTCTTGGGTAGCAATGTAGACAAAGGGAGTTGAACAGATGTAAAAGCAGATCGCCTTTGGTCGGCTCTCATCTTGATATGAACGTCTACTGCTCTGAAAACAAAGACTACTGAGCGCAAAATTACCTAGAACTTCACAAAGAGCCAAGCATATTAGTGTTAACTGCGACATCCTGTAAAAAATATACAACTGACTAACTTGACTGTTACAGATGTACGATGAAGAAATGGTGGAGATGCCTTTTCAAATTCCAGAATACGCGAACACCTCAAGCGGGTTTCTGTTTAGAAATGGGGATCTTCTAATTTTGCCCAAGCTAACAAAGGTCAGTAAAACATCTGTAGAACAGTAATTCACCTTTTACTGTAATATTTCATGAAATTCATGTTTCGTTAAAACTGTGTATGTCCAGTCTAATAATAGATTTTGTTGTCCAAATGATTTAAAGTGCCCTTTTACGTGTAGAACTATTGCCTACATGACTGACACTTATACTAGGATTGCATTATTATTATTACTGTAAAGGGGTGGGTTTTCTGTTCTGAGATAGTGTTCGAATAGTGTGCTATTGTATGTAGAGGGATTGGTGGTGGCTTTGATTTCTTGTGGCGTTATAGTAACAGAAAGCGTTTATGTAGGCCATTATTGTCAGTGACATTTTTACTATAAATTAAACACACAGCCCTTTTCTGGAGTGAGTGAAGTCGCTTGGTAATTGTATTGTATTCCTCTCCTCAAGTTCATGTTTCTCCATAATCGTTTCATATCCCGTGTGATCTGATTATGTTGCTGAGAACGCAAGATCAGGTTTTATTCTCACACATCCAGTATCTTGAAGCACTTCTTTGCAGTAATGTTCATTCACAAAATGAGTTCCTCTTCTGCTAACGTTCCAAAGTACGCTATGTCTCTCCGCAGACATGAAATTATTGTGAAATGGTCCAGTCCGTATGCAGACGGTCCGGTCCCTCTGTTTTGCCTGGGATAGATAGTTTCCACACCAGCCTAACTTCGAAAGATCAAGCCAATTCAGAGTTGGAGCAACTCATCATTAACATATTTCACTTCATAATTAGATCCGGAGTCTTCCAGGGGATGTTACATTATATACAATTAGCCAACAAACAGGGATGATCACAAACTTGCGTACTTTAAATAGCAGACACATTCTATAATACGAAATAATACATTTTGCACAATTTATGACTCAGTCGAAGCTTTCGAATTATAAATATATAGTGTCAAAACTGTCTGTCATTTATAGCCAATATAGTATTTTGCGGTGTAGTTCAAGGGAGTCTTAAGCCTTGGGAATAAAGGTCATCTGGCTTGTGCAGTCGCCGCGAACTGTGCAGGTTAGAGTTGTCTTTTTGTCCCCGACAGAAAAAGAAAAAGAAAACCATACCTTACCGGGGATTCAAACCCGGGTCTCCAAAAGGAGAATCCGGCATTCTAATCACTCGGCCAGCCGCAACTCAGTTATAAAGACGCACGGGACAATTACATATGTAGTATAAAGAAATAAGACATTTTAAAATTAGATTACATAAAACATTACTGAATGAGATCTAGCCAGACAAGTAAACTACTTCGTCAGCTAAGATATACAGTTTAACAAATTGTTTTTAACATTTGAACATGGTATTCTAAATGGAAAAGTGGAGTGAGAGCGGGCAAGGATCAGACACCGTTGCATTTAGGTGGACAGCATAATACCATTGAAGGGATGAAGTATGCACAATTCACCACAAAGACGCTGCACGGGGTTGTTTGGAGACTCATTATAACTTACCGACAGTGCGAAGAAGGCACTAATGATAATGAATACACGTACAATAATAACCAACTGACACTATCTTTGACAGTAGGGATAGGGACGGTGTGCCTTATACAGTCTATAAAAGAGCCCGAAAGTCCTTGCGAAGCAACACAGGTTACTGAAATCAGCGTGGAAGCAGAAGCATGTCAGCACGGAGTGGAACACGGCCAAAGGTATCTACATTCCAAAAGAACAAAAATCTGTCGGACAGACCTATCCCCCATTTTCTGCCAGCCGTTCTTCTAACACAGAACTGGCTGATCATATTTTCTTCGCTAACACATTTCTGACGCAACACAATTTGGCCTAACTGAGTAAACCCCACTCGGTTCCCTTTCCCGGTGATATTATTCTGGCGCGCGTTGCAGACAATTTGTGAAGCACTGCCCTTAATTACTTATACATAATCTCTATCAATTAAATACCTTATGTAATCCATTCCCTTCTAGAATCGAAACCACAAATTCACATTATGGACAAATGTCCGCCGACTTTAATCAACATTGGACACAGTAGTTTCTTTTCCTAATTAGAACTGGAATAGAATAACACTCCATTTCGTTTCAATCTATCTGGCCCACTGATTGCAAACTTTTTATCCAGACGGCCGAGAACTGTGTGCCTGACTGACGTCACTGACTTGACCAGAAACCAGGTACCGATAGGTTCGCTTTCTCTCATTCTCGGATCGGGGTAAACAATATACCGACTGGTCCCCCTTTGATCAGGGAAATCTTTCCCCTGTACTCAAAGAATTTTGGTCGGCGTTTGATCAGGGAAACCTTCACCCAGCAACAAAGAGTTGCGGCGGCCTTTAGACGACTGTCTCTGGCAATCCATCATGCTGGTCGACATCTCCAGTAATTCCGTGACATATGGTTGGACCTGGCGAACGCCTACGGGTCAGTGCCACACCAGTTGTTTTAGCATGCACTCAAGGCTTATCACGTGCCCGAGAACACAACGGAAATGCTTCTGCAGTTCTTCTCGGGCTTCTCCCTTTGCTTCTCGACCAAAAACGCTCACTACCAGATGGACCAACTTGCAAGTGGTGCCATATAGCGACGTCTTTGAAAGAATGTAGAAATCCTATAAGCCGAAAACCCCACAGAGAAACTAGGAGACAAGATGTCAACAGAGAGAAATGTCATACTGACGTCGATTAACAACAAACAGACTGGAAGGGACGATCGAAGAAGAAAGCAGGGCCATTTTGATCCTGGAGCAAGTTAGTGTGGCTAGGGACTTGTTGGCACTTATCAATGGCTATAAAGATAACAACAGATGGAAGAATGTTGTAGAAGATCGATAGCGCCACATATTAAGAAACGGCGGGCAGGAATCTAGATATAATCTATGCATCAGTGAAGCCAGACTGAGTGAATGGAAAGAAGGATGTATACGGATGTATACGGATGTATAGAAGCAATGGCGAACACTTTGTGAAGAACAGGTTTGATTGTATTTAGAATATGTATTCTTGTAACAATAACTTAAATACCAGCCTGGCAATAACAGGCAATTTAAGGATTCAAGATGATATTGATTGTAACAAACATTGTTAGCTGTTGTATTAAACAGCGTTCATTATTGTTGAAGCCAGAGGTTTGCTTCGTCCTTTACGTTCACAGTTGAGACTCCAGTTGCTGTCACTTTTGCTAGTTGTCGTTGAGCCGAATGTATTTACACCTGCTGTTGGTTTCGTGCATTTATAAATAAAGTATGCTAATAATAAGGAAGCAACAGTATTGCCATGGGATGTACGATTTCGCGGATTCTATTTGTCATGACCATGCAGGTCATTCTGGATGCGGCACACGGTCCGAAACTCAGCAAAGGGAAGAACATGCCACCCCTGAAGGCCTTCATGGACAATACGACAATCCTGACACCGAAGGAGAGTGATGCTCGCAGCGTTCTCCTCAGTGTGGTCGACCTGATTCACTGGTGCAGGATGAGCATCAAGCATAAGAAATAAATAAGCCTGTCGATCATGAAGGGTAAGGCGGTGGAAAGGGTGTTCTTGGTGGCTGGACAAGCGATTCTCACGGTGGTGGTGGAACCAGTGAAGAGGTCGTGTGTACGATGCAACCCTGACAGACAGGAACGTGGTGGTGGAGATACAAACAATGCTGACGAACGGCCTGAATACCATCGACAAAACCAGGCTGATAGGCAACTTCAAAATATGGGTTCTTCAATTTATGCTTATTCCGAAATTCCTGTGGCCGCTGCTGATATATGATATCGGCGTGACCCCAGTGAGCGCCACGGAAAGCAAGCCAAGCAGATACATGAGAAATTGGCTTGGAGTACCCATATGCCTCACGAAAGCCGCATTGTATTGTAAGCAGAGTAAGCTCGTCCTCCCGTCCCTGTCCCTCATGGAAGGGTTAAAAGCCGGAAAAACTAGACTCGCGATGATGCTGCGCGAGTCTCCAGACATAACAAACAGTGCTGAAGTTCCCTCCTTGAAAACGGGAAGGAAGTGGAAAGTCGCCAGCGCAGTTGAAGAAGCCCAGGCTACACTCTAGCTGAAGGAGGTAATGGGCCATACCCAGCTTGGCAAGCATGTGTTCGGATTCCAAGCCAGTGATCCGATGTCGTCCAACGCGACTGCCAAGGAACGAAGGGACCTTGTGGTTAAGAAGATCCGCAAGGGGGAAGATGACGGAAGAGTCCGCAAGGCTGCCCAACAGGCGCAGTGGATGTCATGGGAGGCGGTAGTGCAAAGATCCATTACGTGGAATGAGATCTGGCACATGGCTCCACTGCTGCTAAGTTTCGTCATCTGATCCCTCTACGATGTCCTGACATCAGGTGCCAACTTTTCCAAGTGGGGGTTAACCACCGACCCGTTCTATCCCCTCTGTACGAAAGCCCATATAGTCCAGACAGCGGAACACATGCTGTCTGGGTGTAAGGTTGCCCTGACGCAGGGGTGTTTCACATGGCGGCACAACAAAGTCCAGACCGAGTTGGCCGCCATAGTGGACGTGGCGCGACTGAAAGCAAACAAAGAGGGACACGACCGAGGCAGATGGATATTTCCTTCGTCCGAGAAAGGCGCATAAATGGTAAAGCTGACGACTTTCCGCTTGCTACCGTCTTCGATGGTGCGAGGGACTGGGAACTGACCGTAGACCTAAATGGCCGTTGCAAATATCCTGAGGTGATCTACATGTTTGGCTTGCGACATTACATTGTACTTAGCTCCTCGTCAGCTAAACAGCTAACGCTGATTGAGGTGACCGTCCCTTGCGAGTCTAACATTTAGGCGCAGCACGTGTACAAGATGGAGAAGTACAATGACATGGTCGCAGGTCTTAGGCGGGAGGAACGAACGAACGAACGAACGAACAAACTTTATTTTCAAAGGGTTAAGAATTTGGCACGCAGGCCCGTCTAACATTCTGCCCTTCTATCACTCTCTTTCATACATTATTTCATTCACACATCATTCAAGGCTAACAAAGAACAGCAACAATATACAAGATATGCATTATAAAGGCATGGGCAAAATGCAAACATCAAAACTTCACGACACAGTAATATTAGATAATTTTCTGACACTTGTTATTAGCCATGTGGAATATACTGGCCTACAAAAGGGGATTGGCTGTTATACTAGGGTTTTGTTATTATTATTATTATCTCAATTATTAAGGGGGAAGGTAATCCGTATTGAGATAGTGTTCGAATAATTTGCGATTATATGAATAGGGATTGGTGATGTCTTTGATTTCTTGTGGAAGATTGTTCCACAGCTGAGCTGCAGAGTACGTTAAGCTTGTTTTGTATAAGTCAATCCTAGGCTTCGGAATGTGTAGTATATTTAAACGTTTACTGTGTCTAGCATTATATTTAAACAATGGCCAAAGGTAATTTGGGGCATTCCGATGCAGGATTTTGTGAATTAGTTTAGCTTTATTGAAAAGCAGGCGTTTGCGGAATGGTAGTAACTGAAGGCGTTTATACAGGTTAGGATTGTCAGATAAATGTTTGCTATAAATTAGACTCATGGCCCGTTTCTGGAGTGAGTAAAGTCGCTTGGTGTTTGAATTAGAACAACCGTCCCAGATTGTAGAGCAGTAGTCAAAGTGTGTCTGTATATGAGAAGTATAGAATAGTTTCCTTGTGTCCTCATCAAGGAAGTTTTTAATCTTGGCGAGTTGGTAGACTTTTTTCGCTGTTTGTTTAATGAGCGCTTGAACATGGGAATTAAAGGTTAGGTTTCTATCAATGATTAGGCCTAATGTTTTGTGCTCAATTACACTTTCTACTGGCATGTTATCGATGTGAAGTTGAAGTGATGTGTGTGAGCTTAGAGTTTGAAGTCTTTGTCTGGTTGTTAATAACATTGCTTTTGTTTTAGTGATGTTAATTTGCATACGGTTTGAATAGCTCCACTTAACTACATTATTTAATTCTTGTTGTAAAGACGACTCCAGTAAAATACAGTCTTCAGCGTTTGTGTACACCGTACAGTCATCTGCAAATAGATCGCAGGACGACGAAAGATGCAAAGGTAGATCGTTAATATATATGGCAAATAATAGAGGGCCAAGAATAGAGCCTTGCGGTACTCCAATATTGAAGGTAGTGGTTTGAGACAGAGATTTATTATGTGATACTACTTGCTTTCTGTTTGATAGAAAAGATGATATTAGAGTGACTACATTAAGGCCAATTTTCAGTGTCTTGAGTTTTTTAATTAAAATAACATGGTCTATCATATCAAATGCTTTCTTGAAATCAATAAACACAGTTCCACATAGACTGTTGTTGTTTATATTCTGGTGCCAATTTTCTATCATGTTTGTTAGGGCCGTATGGCAAGAATATTTTGGTCGAAATCCTGATTGGCTGTCAACAATAAGCTTGTTGCGAACTAAATACTGTAATGTTACTTTATGGATGTGTTTTTCTAGTGGCTTAGACAGTGATGATAGTAAGGAAATGGGTCTGTAATTGTTCGGGAGACCATTGTCCAATGAACCAGATTTAAGAAGAGGGTACACTTTAGCGATTTTGAGAGCTGATGGAAAGTGGCCTTTGGTTAGACACTGATTATATACATAGGTTAGTGATGTACAGATCACTGGCGCAGCACAACGGAGAATCCGGTTGCTGATTCCATCTAACCCAGATGAGGTTGTGTTTTTTAGGTTACTGAGGTAAGTGAATACTTCAGTGATTGTCATTAGCGGTATGTCGGAAAGAATATCGCGGGAGCATCTATTCTCGCAAAATGATGACAATAAAGATAAGTTGCGAGGAGAATTAGGTATTGAAGCCTTCAACTGGTCTATGTCAGTTTGAAAAAAATTACTGAATTGGTCGCATGTAATATGATTTGATGGTAAAGAATTTCGGAAGTTATACTTGTTTGTCAAGGTGTTAATTGCTTTCCATATATCCTTTAGCCCCCCGATCAAGGTTACGTGAAGCCATGGGTGCAGGTGGTGGATGAAGATGGAGAGCAGCCGACAGATAGTTGTAGGTTATGGTCTCCACCTTTACGACGGTAGGCAGAGGATCTCTTTTTTGAGGAGACAATGGCTACGGTCACTGACCAGTATGGTCACTGCTGGGAAGGAAAGCAATGGCAAACTACCTTCTTTACAGATGCCAAGAAAATCATGTTGTGTTCGCCATAAGAGTTGATAATGAAGTAAGCCAATATCAGCCTATTAAGAGAGGTGTGAGACAGGGATGTGTAATGTCTCCAGATCTGTTTTCCCTGTACAGTGAAAATATTTTCAGAAATATTGAAAATATGGAAGGAATCAGCATTGGGGGACGTTGCATCAATAACATTAGATATGCAGATGATACAGTCTTGATTGCAGACAATGAACAGGACCTGCAAAATTTAGTAGATGCGGTTGTTACACACAGTGAACAACAAGGGTTAGAATTAAATTGTAAAATGACACAGATTATGGTCGTCACTAGGAAGAACGAAATACCACAGTGTAATATACAAGTAAATGGGAATATTCTTCAACAAGTGAATAGGTACAATTATCTCGGAACAGTGATAACATCTGATGGGAGATGCCTGGAAGAGATTAGAACAAGAATCGCCATGGCAAAAGTAGCCTTTAGCAAGATGAAAAACATACTGACCAATAAAAAGATGTCAATTGAAACGAGAAAAAGAGTGTTGAGGTGCTACATAGAACCTGTACTTTTATATGGATGTGAAGCTTGGACAATGAGCAGCCAGGCTGAAAAACATCTGATGGCTGTAGAAATGTGGTTTCTGAGGAAAATGCAAAGAATACCATGGACAGCCAGAAAGACCAATGAACAAGTCCTTCATGAAACAAATGAAGATCGTAAACTGATCAGAGACATTAGACGTAGACAGTCACAATTTTTTGGACATGTTATGAGAAGAAATGATTTGGAGAACTTGGTGACAACTGGTAAGATCGAGGGAAACAGACCAAGGGGAAGACCTAGAAACAAGTATCTGGATGGCTTGGCCTTGTGGCATGGTCGAGACAGAAACACGGAACTGATCCACGACTCTGGTGATCGAGTGAGATGGCAGAACATGACCGCCCACGCTTACCGGCATGGCACATGATGGATGGATGGATATCCTTACTATTTGTTTTATCCATTACTAAGTTCTTAAAGTAATTTTTCTTTTCCCGTCGTATGTTATAATGAACTTTGTTTCTAAGAGTACGGTATGCACCGAGATCCCGCTTTTTATGTGCTTTATCTCTGTCTCTCATAATTTTAAGTATTTCCTGGGTGATCCAAGGTGGCTTGACGTGGTGTTTTACTCGAACTTCCTTGACTGGCACATGTCTATCAAAAACATCAATAAAGGTTTTCATCCAGAATTCCAGAGCATCATCCGGGTCAGGAATCTGATAAACATTGTCTAGAGGTGAACTGAGCAAGTCCTGTAAAAATGCGTTTTGGTTGAAATTTTTGTAACTTCTATATTTTACACTTATGTGTTTATGTTTAGGAGTTTTAATTCCTTTTTTAACCACGTGCAGCATATTGGGTAGTGATCGCTCATTGCACAATTGAGTACGGTGCATTCTATGATGTTGTCTGAGCAAGTTACATAAATGTGATCTATGACTGTTGAAGATGACTTTGTTACTCTAGTAGCTTGTTGTACTATTTGTTGGAAATTGTATGATGCAATTATATTTCCCCATATTATGTTGGATGTGTTGGTGTCAATGTTAAAGTCTTCGAGTAGTATAATTTCCTTCCCAGAAGCGAAAACCACATCCATCATGGTAGTGAAGTTTTCGTACCAGACGTGTCCAGCACTGGGATTTCGATAAAGGTAGCCAATTATCAGGGGTGTTCGGTGTTGAAGTTTTAGCTCTAACCAGATACATTCTATTTCGCAAGTCTCAAAGTCTAGCCTACGGTGAGCATTTAGTAAATTAGAAACATAGGTTATTATGCCTGACTCTTGTTTCCTACAGGGATCCCTTCTAAAAACTTTGTACCCTTTAATAGAGATGTCCTCATCTGAAATTTTATCATTAAGCCTACTTTCACTAAGGCCGAATAAATGAAAATTTTGATTAAGAATAGAAGATAACTCTGGTAGCTTGTTAAATAAGCTGCAAATGTTTAAGTGTCCAAGACGTATTCCTGACTTATTGAGCCAGTGTTGCCACTTCTCAGACATTTCATCCATGAAGAAAGTGTAAATTAGTCAAAATTAAGCAAAAATACAAGATCATAAAAAAATAATCAAAATTACATTAACTTACAAAATATCAGTAATACAAATCGATAAGTAAATGACAATATTATAAAGATATAACTAATTAGACCAACGAATATAATGCAAACAGGGAACAAAACGAATTAAAGAACATACAACAAATAATTATTTTGAAAAAACTACTTCACAAGCTAAGTACCAACTGTTATCCAAAAGAATCAATAAATGACTATACAAGTCAATGTCTCTGTTTAAAGCGGGGAGTGAAGACCCCCTCACTCAGAGTATTAAGGCGATAAAAAGTATTATAAAAGATATCTAAGTGTCAATCTCTGTGACTTCAATACGAGTCAGTTTTTACAGCCAAGTACAATCTAATACGTTGCTATATAAATCAATAACCAAGTATGAGCATAAACTTTCTAGGAGAGGCTCTTTCTTGTACCGAGATCCGGTGTTGCTTTGTGCTGAATTGCCAGTAAATACCAGGCTGTGTTGGTCCTTGGTACAGCGACATCATAAATGCCTGCCGAAGTGAAGCTGGGCTAAACCGTGTGAGGTATAACAACTCTGGGTTACAATGGAGTGGATACTGTTGATTTCTCACGGATGTGTAACGACTTCCAACTACAGGCTCTGATTCGTGGCTAACAGGAGGCTGTAGTGGCACGTTGTTGTTACTTCTGGATTGATCCTTGCTGTGGAGAAGAGGGAACGTATCTTCATAATTATCACCCTCCTGCGTGAAAGAGGGCGTATTGTACGGATTTGATGTGATGGAATTGTTCCGTCTGGATTGGATATCAGGTGCCGTGGTTATGAGTGGTCTGCTCTCTTCTGGATTATTGGTACTTGATGTGGCGGCAGTATGTCGCCTGGCTTGAGTTTGAGGTGGTGTAGCTAAAAGTGTCCTACGCGATCCAGTATTGGATGTAGGTAGTGTACGTTCAGGGTACTTAAGATTTTTGGCGAGCAAGCTGGTGCCAAATGTAGACAAATGTACTTGATCTTTATAAAGTCGCTTTTTAGGTGCTCCTGACTGTGAAGTAAACACCGGTGTGTTGTTGATGAACTGTATGTTGTTGTGAGGACAAAATTTCTGCAATATGTTGTTATTTATGTCAGCTAGACGACGCTGGAATCCATAACTCGGTGATATGTTGGAGGAGAAGAAAATGGACGAGTTAGGAAAAGTGTGACGTAATCCGTTCAAGAGCGCCAGCAGTTGAGATGTTGTGATTTGCTGGTTGTTCATGGTGTCATTGATACCAATATGGACGCTTGCCCTTTTTACGTAAAGATTTACAGCCAACCTCCTCTTGTCTGTTAGCCGGCAACACCAGCCCCAGGCAATGGAATTATGGAAACAATGTCGTTGTCTGTAGTAGCCATCCGGTCGCTGTATAGACCTTTCATTAGAGAGTCGCCTATTATAATGTGTGTACAGTCGGGTCGTGCTGTCTGCACATGTTGGTTGTCAGTACGCCTTGCTCGTTGTTTCTCCCATTTAGCAGCAGTCTGTACATCTCCATGTGACTCTCCCTGTGTTTCCTGGAGGCGTGTGTTGTCTGTTGGCAGTGCACTATAGCACTGTACGTTTTCTGACGAATTTTCTTGAAGCACTTCGAATCTGTTGCTTATCTTTGCACCAATGGGATAGACTGCTTATAGCGTTTTATTTTCCTCTGCACGTTGAGGTTTTTCCGCGTCTTGTTTTTGGTGAAACTGGGCTTCAAGATTCTCCGAATTTGATACAGCTGCTTGGGAGTTACACGCTTGTTCAGTTGAGTTGGTGGAGGACTCGTGCTGTAAAGTTTCTATTGTTTTTCTTAGCAACAGATTTTCCTCTCTCAGGAGCGTGATTTCTTCTTTGAGAGCAGTGTAGTCACTGCTGGTCTTGCTGTTAGCTGCAATATTCGCTGTAACAGTAGCAGTGAGCGCCTTTAAGGATTGCTCTATTACCTCAATGCGCCTATGACAATCGCACAATTGTCCATTGATAGTTGGCGTGTTATCTAAGGCTGGTATTTCTTCTGCTACTCTTACGTTGGTCTCAACGTTGTTTTGGA
Organism: Cepaea nemoralis; assembly: GCA_014155875.1. NCBI lineage: Eukaryota > Metazoa > Mollusca > Gastropoda > Stylommatophora > Helicidae > Cepaea > Cepaea nemoralis. The sequence goes on along the minus strand of JACEFZ010017005.1, from coordinate 308,902 downwards.
GGTGCTCCATTGGATATTCAATGGCCAAGAGTACTGATGGGGTAGGTGACCTCGTGTTGATGGTATTGTCCTGTTCATTCATTGTATGTGTTAGTTGAGAAACATTGTCTGCTGTGATGTCCACAGCTGTAGTTGTGGGCTGTGTAGATTCTGAGTCCTCACTCGAGACGAGCATGTTGATGATATCTTGTGTCTTTGATATGTCTCTACTCGTGAATGTAAGTATTGAGTTCTCCAGCTCGACAAAGTCTAATTTTAACCAAGATTTAATGTTTTCAACGCTGCCCTGAGCTAGTAACTTGTTCTTCGAGTGATATAAATGTATTGTAAGGACTGGCGTCGTAATCAGATCTTCCACGTAGGCCCCGCTTCTATCTTGTCTGTGTTGGATTCGTTCAGGCTTGTAATAATTGATGAGGCACGTTCGAAATGCCTCATAATGGAGTGTATTGTTAAAGGATACTGTAACACATTGGCCGGAGTTTGTGTTGGACGACTCGGCCGACTGGATTCGCACACCTGGCTAGCTTGGTTTTCACCGCCTTCTCTTTATTTAGTGTGTATGGTTTATTCACAGCCGATCGTAAACCAGATCTTGTTTTGACACCAGTCACCTCCAGAGAGGCCTCTCCTATAGATGACATTACTGCATCATGTTATCAAACCCGTTTGAAGAATGCAGCGAACTCATTGTAGTCTAGACGCGCCGTGGGCTATTTGAAGTCATGTGTTGCGGGTCGTTTGTTTTGATAATCGAGACAATAACACATGCTGATAAGGAACTTGCGATATTGTGTGCTGGCGACTTACCACGCGCTATTCAAGCATGGTTTTCACACGTTGTCGTTAATCGGTAATTGGTAGGTTTCGAAAATGAATGACCTTACCGTCCATTTATCAAAGGAATCCTCATTTCACTACACCACAGTCACATAAACTTAAGTTATTAATTCGTATTAGATCCAACTAACACAATGATATAGACAGCATCTAGATTGAAAATAGGCAAAACTTTGATAAATTCTATATGGTTACACACCCGCTTCACACGCGTGATCCGGGACTGTTTCCGGATCCGGTCAGGGTTTTGCACTAATGACGAGCTCAAATGAGGGCGAAACTCGAGTATAGTGCTTCCATATTGACGTGGATAGGCCTTAGGTTCATACCAAAATGCTATCGGCGTTGCCAGTAGTGGGTTGTGCTCAATATTTAAATTTCAAATCCCGAAACAACCACATAATCAATTGATTATTACTCACTGGATTTAGGAGGCCTGGTGTTCCTTGCCAGTGAGAAGTCCTGATCGTTCGGGTCCCATCGATTGACGGACGTCGGTCGCGGCGATTGGGCAATCTTGAGCATAGCCTACGATGGGTAGCGTTGTGGTGTTCTGTTGTGATAATTTGGTGTGTCCAGTGTGTGCCGCGTGGTTACACACCCGCTTCACACGCGTGATCCGGGACTGTTTCCGGATCCGGTCAGGGATATGCACTACTGACGAGCTCAAATGAGGGCGAAACTCGAGTATAGTGCTTCCATATTGACGTGGATAGGCCTTAGGTTCATACCAGAATGCTATCGGCGTTGCCAGTAGTGGGTTGTGCTCAATATTTAAATTTCAAATCCCGAAACAACCACATAATCAATTGATTATTGCTCACTGGATTTAGGAGGCCTGGTGTTCCTTGCCAGTGAGAAGTCCTGATCGTTCGGGTCCCATCGATTGACGGACGTCGGTCGCGGCGATTGGGCAATCTTGAGCATAGCCTACGATGGGTAGCGTTGTGATGTTCTGTTGTGATAATTTGGTGTGTCCAGTGTGTGCCGCGTGGTTACACACCCGCTTCACACGCGTGATCCGGGACTGTTTCCGGATCCGGTCAGGGATATGCACTACTGACGAGCTCAAATGAGGGCGAAACTCGAGTATAGTGCTTCCATATTGACGTGGATAGGCCTTAGGTTCATACCGGAATGCGATCGGCGTTGCCAGTAGTGGGTTGTGCTCAATATTTAAATTTCAAATCCCGAAACAACCACATAATCAATTGATTATTGCTCACTGGATTTAGGAGGCCTGGTGTTCCTTGCCAGTGAGAAGTCCTGATCGTTCGGGTCCCATCGATTGACGGACGTCGGTCGCGGCGATTGGGCAATCTTGAGCATAGCCTACGATGGGTAGCGTTGTGATGTTCTGTTGTGATAATTTGGTGTGTCCAGTGTGTGCCGCGTGGTTACACACCCGCTTCACACGCGTGATCCGGGACTGTTTCCGGATCCGGTCAGGGATATGCACTACTGACGAGCTCAAATGAGGGCGAAACTCGAGTATAGTGCTTCCATATTGATGTGGATAGGCCTTAGGTTCATACCAGAATGCTATCGGCGTTGCCAGTAGTGGGTTGTGCTCAATATTTAAATTTCAAATCCCGAAACAACCACATAATCAATTGATTATTGCTCACTGGATTTAGGAGGCCTGGTGTTCCTTGCCAGTGAGAAGTCCTGATCGTTCGGGTCCCATCGATTGACGGACGTCGGTCGCGGCGATTGGGCAATCTTGAGCATAGCCTACGATGGGTAGCGTTGTGATGTTCTGTTGTGATAATTTGGTGTGTCCAGTGTGTGCCGCGTGGTTACACACCCGCTTCACACGCGTGATCCGGGACTGTTTCCGGATCCGGTCAGGGATATGCACTACTGACGAGCTCAAATGAGGGCGAAACTCGAGTATAGTGCTTCCATATTGACGTGGATAGGCCTTAGGTTCATACCAGAATGCTATCGGCGTTGCCAGTAGTGGGTTGTGCTCAATATTTAAATTTCAAATCCCGAAACAACCACATAATCAATTGATTATTGCTCACTGGATTTAGGAGGCCTGGTGTTCCTTGCCAGTGAGAAGTCCTGATCGTTCGGGTCTCATCGATTGACGGACGTCGGTCGCGGCGATTGGGCAATCTTGAGCATAGCCTACGATGGGTAGCGTTGTGGTGTTCTGTTGTGATAATTTGGTGTGTCCAGTGTGTGCCGCGTGGTTACACACCCGCTTCACACGCGTGATCCGGGACTGTTTCCGGATCCGGTCAGGGATATGCACTACTGACGAGCTCAAATGAGGACGAAACTCGAGTATAGTGCTTCCATATTGACGTGGATAGGCCTTAGGTTCATACCAGAATGCTATCGGCGTTGCCAGTAGTGGGTTGCGCTCAATATTTAAATTTCAAATCCCGAAACAACCACATAATAAATTCTATAAAAACTGGGAGAGCTTGTGAAAACACGTCCGCTCGTAACCGGAAACAGGCTGTTCGCCGTCGAGGTAGGCGCGAGAGGTCTTGTCTCCCACTTCGTGTGTGATGTGCTGAAGCGAATGGGCATGAAAGGATGATCAAGAGCCCGGGCCCAGAAACAACTGTCTGAGGCAGCCAAAAAGGCCTCGTGCTGGGAATGGAATTGCCGTAACTTAGATTGGAATCTGTCTCGAAACTATATGGTCTGAAGCGGTAACTGCAGTACCATCAATTTCTCAACCAAAGACCACGAACTTTACAACGTCTCGTGTCAGCTCTTGAGAACTTCCTCCCAGCGTGAGTGGTGAGTCTGAGTGAAATCCATCCCGCAAATGTCGGCCAAAGTCCAACCTCCATAATGTAGCGATAATCAACCGTAGGTCGCACACAGACTGAGAACAATTTAACATGTCTGCAATAATAACCCACACCTCACATTTTCACTAGATATGCATACTACCTGGTCTAGTCAGTTGCAGACAGACCAAGTGGTGGGTCCGAAGAAGAAAGGAAAGTCCGAGAACGGGGCACGAGGAAGGAACACGGCGACGAAGACGTATGGAGGCGACAGAGGCCGTGGCGGGGGATGAAGCTGGCATCCCACGACCACACGTGCCAAGGAGCAGGCACTGGCTGCACGGGCTCTCCCCACCGAGGGAGGGAGGGCTTGAGAGTGGACAAGGTAACCGCGAAGGGACAAGCTTAACATCAGGGATAACGAATATGACCGAACGAACGTCTCCGCGGCAGGGGTAAGACGCTCGGAGTCATGACACGGGCGGGACTACCCCCAGAGAGTACTCAGAAATTAAAAGTCCGAAATGCTTGGGGAAGGTGTTTACTTCTGATAATGTGAAGCCCCCTGTCGTGTTTGCTCCGCGTCGGAGTTTTTACGACTGAAAACGTTAGATATGTTTATGACTTAGATTTAAGAGAATAATAATATTAATTCAAACCCGAGACGAGAGATAAATTCATTGCATTCACTCAAAAATAAGGTTATACCATCAGTAATGAAGGCAATCTTGCAGCGATTTACTCGAAGTAAAATTACTGCCCCATATTATGTTTGGCTTGTTTCTATGATTTCTCTTCACACCAAATCTATTTGTACATTCATGTCAGATATACGTTACCATATCTATGCTCCAAAGCACAGTTAAATTTCTATCAACCGTCACTCGTTTAACAGCCTGTTTATGTTATCCGTTATCGTCTAAAATGAGAATGCGTAAGTATCATCAGACAAACAGACATCTTTAAAATTGTCTACGGATTACTTTTACACCCTGCTGTATAAAGCTGGAAGTGACTGTACTGTATGATGGGGGAAGTGACTAATCGTTAGTGGCGGAGGAGTTGAGCTTGATCTGATGAGCCACAAACCCATCACTAACCAGTCGCTATCGTGTTACATATTGGTCTCTGTCGTGACAGAGTAGGCTGTGTGTTCGAATGAATGTTTTCTTTCATTGTGCCTTGAACGTTTTCGGCATAACGTTACGATAGCGCTACTGTTCTGCAATGTTAAGATGTCTTTCGGTTTCGCCACTTATACGTAAGTTTAAAAATGTAAGGCCTAATCTCTGTGATAATATTGTTCTGTAAAATTGTTTTATTATGGCTGAAAAGCGGAACCGTGTAATGCTGGATTTTAACCAGAAACTTGAAATTATCAAACGTTTGAAGAAAGGTGAAACTCCTACTAGTATTGCTAAGATTTGCGATGTTGGGAGAACACCAGTCAATTATATCAAACGCGAAATTATTTCTAGTGTGACTACCATTGAAGAAGAGGAAATTAATGACGATGAAGGGTCAGTTCTTAACCCAAAACCTACAACTAGCCACTCAGAAGCAGAAACAATGTTATCAAAGTGGTTTGAAATGCAAGTGGAGGTAAATGCCACTCAGATCCTACTTCTTCGTAAGATACGGAACATCGCCGCTCAGAAAGCTCGACCCTCAAAGACACAAAAGGAGATAGATTATTTTTAAGTAACGTAGGTTTACAGTATTACAATACATTTCTGTACATTACTACTCTTATATTGAAGTTTGTGTTCATTTTGTAAAATCAAATACAGTTTGTATGAAGTATTCACTTTTAAAGGATTTTATTTTCATTTTACTCCCAAGCTCGCAGTGAAATCACATTACTGCACACATGTATTAATATATTTCTGTTATCCGCCTATTAGGTTATCCGTCACAGCCCTGTCTGGGACGGTTACGGTTAATCGAAATTCTACTGTACTACATTATTTAGTGTGTATGATCTGAATTTTGCAACATTGATTATGCTCATATTGTTCGTGTGCAGAAATCGTGTATTCATCTTTGCAATATCTGAATCTATAAACTACAGCAACAGATCAAAAGGAACAATCCTTTCTACAGAGTTAGACTCAGCCTTAGTCTAAATCAGAGGGTAGACACAACATCACTTCAACGTGTGGAGATAGACACAAACACAACCGCAGGTGAAGACAAGGAGCAGGGCGAGTATTACAATGTGACCATCCAGGCTACACCGCATGATATGGCCTGCTTGCACTTCGATGAGGAGAAGAAAGATTATCTGTCAGATGAATGCACGGTAAGGATTCAATCAACTATATGTATCTATCAGCGAGCCCAGATATTGACAATTCTATTTTTGAAAATAACCTTTAGACGCCAATATAAATAAATCCCATTGTCCTAAATTAGTATTGCACCTTTTCGTCTAATACTTCTAGCGTGCCTTATCCTAATGTTTACGATAGTTAAAGTATTTTCAGTGTACTAACAGATTTGTGCCATTGCAGTTTATTTTCTTTTTTCGTTAGCTTTCTTTGAACCGCCAGCTCTGTGACGAAGGGTGTATGGAGGCAATCCATTTGGCAGAAGACGGCCTTACGTTGTTTTTTTTTAATGAAATGGGTCGGTCGTTCAGAAGGCAATGGCAAACTATTAAATGTAAACTTGTCCAAGAATCAAGAACAGCCAAAAAAAAAAAAAAAAAGGCTTGAATTGACTACTACCTCCTGTAAAAGATATGCAACTGACTTTTATTTCTTTGAACCCTAAGAGTAGCCCATACACATGCTACTGTGTCAAG
>JACEFZ010017005.1:290000-300000 GCA_014155875.1 Cepaea nemoralis | reverse complement strand
ACATATTAGTTCTAAGAAGATATGTGTTTGTCTCTGTTAAAATTCAAAATAACTAAAGTGTCTATTTGTCTTGCAGGTTTCGATGTACTCAGATCTCGACTTAATGCATTGTCGATGTGTGGTGGCTGTTGCATACACCGGAAGTGTTCTTGTTGTGCCTCGACTCATTAGCCCTTTTAACATATCACTCTTCTCGGAAGTGTTTAAGAATCCTCTTGTGGTATGCAATCTTACATTCCCCAAACATAAAACTAACCCCGAATACCAACACAACTACAATATCTTGTGTGTTCATCATGAGATATAAACGTTCGCAAATGTTAAATGGTTAATATAATCAGCAGTCATGTTGTACACTGGAGCGTCACTGTGATATATCTTCAGCTCAGTCTATAATTGATGTTTAAAATGCATGTTTAAGCTTCCAGACACCATTCTTCCACGGTCATGAGATGTTTCTCAGCGAGTTGTCCTATTCTAGGGTTTCTCACGCATACAAGAGTACAAGTTCTATATAGCACTTCAATAAACACAAACTATGTATCTGTCTGTCTGTCTGTCTGTCTGTCTGTCTGTCTGTCTGTCTTTCTCTCTCTCTCTCTCTCTCTCTCTCTCTCTCTCTCTCTCTCTCTCTCTCTCTCTCTCTCTTAATGGTGTATTTTCCATCTTGCTAAAGGCTTCTTTTGCTATAGCAATTTTTCTGTTTAATCTCTTCTAGACACCTTCCATCAAATGCTATTATTGTTCTAAGAGAGTAAAGATATATAGATGGACGGGGTGGTTTGAAGAGATGTATGAAGATAGGACAAAAAGCCCAGATATTATAATTGAAGGTGAAGATAGAGAACCAGAATCATCATTTGAGGAAGTATTATAATGAACAATATGAAATCTGAAAACAGGATGTAACAAAGCTGTGACGATATACCAATGGAACTAATCCAGGCATGATGAGAATCCATCATCCGTAGCTATCATCCACAGTGTGTAACGTCATGGACCAGCGTTGTTTGACCGACAGTGTAAACAAGGTTACTGTCGTGTGTAAGAACTGGACAGACATGAACACAGTCCAGTAAAATTTGCGGGGAACTGAGGGAGAAGAGGAAGAGAAATTGTCCATGGGGGTGAAGAGCGAGGAGCAATTAGGGGAAAATCAGGCTACGTGGAAATATGTAAGAAAACTCTTCGCTGGCTGCTGAGGATGGGGACGGAGCACTTATGGGAATGCCCCGAATGCTGTGATGTCGATTCCTTAATCAATCAATCAATCAATCAATATAAGAAAAGTATATAATAGTACCAATGTACATTTAGGATGAGTTCATAGTTAATGCATGGTGATGACGTTCATATATATTTTTTTAATCAGCTAAACAAAGTTATTATATTTTCCTGCCATCGTTTATGTGGTATTGGAATGTCTTCGATATTTCTTTGCGTGCTGCTTCTTCCGCTTCTCTTGCTATTCTTCTTCTTCTTCTTCTTCTTCTTCTTCTTCTTCTTCTTCTTCTTCTTCTTCTTCTTCTTCTTCTTCTTCTTCTTCTTCTTCTTCTTCTTCTTCTTCTTCTTCTTCTTCTTCTTCTTCTTCTTCTTCTTCTTCTTCTTCTTCTTCTTCTTCTTCTTCTTCTTCTTCTTCTTCTTCTTCTTCTTCTTCTTCTTCTTCTTCTTCTTCTTCTTCTTCTTCTTCTTCTTCTTCTTCTTCTTCTTCTTCTTCTTCTTCTTCTTCTTCTTTTCTTCTTCTTCTTCTTCTTCTTCTTCTTCTTCTTCTTCTTCTTCTTCTTCTTCTTCTTCTTCTTCTTCTTCTTCTTCTTCTTCTTCTTCTTCTTTCTTCTTCTTCTTCTTCTTCTTCTTCTTCTTCTTCTTCTTCTTCTTCTTCTTCTTCTTCTTCTTCTTCTTCTTCTTCTTCTTCTTCTTCTTCTTCTTCTTCTTCTTCTTCTTCTTCTTCTTCTTCTTCTTCTTCTTCTTCTTCTTCTTCTTCTTCTTCTTCTTCTTCTTCTTCTTCTTCTTCTTCTTCTTCTTCTTCTTCTTCTTCTTCTTCTTCTTCTTCTTCTTCTTCTTCTTCTTCTTCTTCTTCTTCTTCTTCTTCTTCTTCTTCTTCTTCTTCTTCTTCTTCTTCTTCTTCTTCTTCTTCTTCTTCTTCTTCTTCTTCTTCTTCTTCTTCTTCTTCTTCTTCTTCTTCTTCTTCTTCTTCTTCTTCTTCTTCTTCTTCTTCTTCTTCTTCTTCTTCTTCTTCTTCTTCTTCTTCTTCTTCTTCTTCTTCTTCTTCTTCTTCTTCTTCTTCTTCTTCTTCTTCTTCTTCTTCTTCTTCTTCTTCTTCTTCTTCTTCTTATTCTTCTTCTTCCTCTTCTTCCTTCTTCTTCTTCTTCTTCTTCTTCTTCTTCTTCTTCTTCTTCTTCTTCTTCTTCTTCTTCTTCTTCTTCTTCTTCTTCTTCTTCTTCTTCTTCTTCTTCTTCTTCTTCTTCTTCTTCTTCTTCTTCTTCCTTCTTCTTCTTCTTCTTCTTCTTCTTCTTCTTCTTCTTCTTCCTCCTTCTTCCTTCTTGCTTCTTACTTCTTCCCATTTCACACGGACGTAATTGCGTAGTGTCAATTTTTATTTTGCACCCGTAGGCCGGCACATCCGACTTCGGCGGGCATTTTTTAATGAGGTTAGCCTCCCTCGGTTTCGAGGCACGTTAGACTCTTACTGTTGTGGTGTTGCCCACATCTCAGCTGGTCAAGGTAGGACGGTCAAAGACATCACAGTCAAACCTCAACAGAAGTCAGGGACAGACCATGAGCATTCCCCGTTATCCATGGAGGCTTCCATAATTGCAGAGCCCGCACATATTGCTCTGAAACTGGGCTCACCCGAGGAATTGCCACGTCCTGCAATGGCTGCTTTAAATCCTCACTTCCATGTATTAGGCATTTCGCTTGCTAGTGGTCGCTCAAGCACAAACCAAGAACGGTCAGTCTGTGGGCGACATCCACAAGGTAAGCTTTCGCTTCGGACTTCACGCAATAGATTCTCTAGCCAAGCGTTCCATTTCGTGTTATTGAGACGTTTTTCCACCTTTTACTACACTCTCTATGAGTATAGATACATACATTATTCGTAACCATTTCGTGCGACTGGGGCACATTTCCTACCTTTAGTGCTCGCTCACGATGTGGGCTACATGTGCTGCCGACTCAGCACCTTACCTCGTGCATCAGTGCGCGAGAAAACTGCCAGGCCCTCTCATCCGGGGATCCCTCATATTCCCCAGCTGAGAGCCTTCGGACATGTATCTGATCTAAGCATGTAGCGTGCTCAGCATCTAACCTCCGTTTTGCAGTAGGTGAGAATCGTCCAGGCTCTCACATCCAAGGGTTAATGGCTTAGAGGTGTTCAGCCATATACCTCAGATGGGAGCCTTAGAGTATTTGTCTGGACCAAGAATGTGTGGCTTCGTGCGCTTGATTTGGACTTTTGACTGCTATCCTCGGTCTACCTGCAGAGCAGCAAATTGTGTCTCTCTTAGTCTGGTCCCTAAACCAAGTCCTGTCCGACACATAGTTGTGCTTCCGTCAGCATTGCACTCTTGGGGTCATTGGGACACCCAAGGCCCCCCACCCACCGTGGCAAGGTGGAGACTCATCGGGGGTGGGTGGGGGGGGGGGGAATTCCGACTTCTGAGGTACTTGTAATTTACGTCCCGAAGTCACGGACGAGCAGTCAACATTTTAGTCCGACTGATCACTGCAGGGGTTGAACCTCAACCCATCGGAATACTTGAAATGTCAGAGCGAACTCTATACATTGGGCCATGCAGACATATGTAGTGTATTATGATCTCAAACAAACAAGATGAAGACAATGTATTCTTCATTAATTACTATTGCTGGTGTTAGAAAGTTTGTCTTGATAATAATTGCAGATTTTTACAGCACGTGGCAAGACACATTAGATGCGATTGGTCATACCTACATAAAAATAATAATGGGAGATTTTAATGCAAAAGTAGGTACAGCAGAAATGAAGCAGGTGACAAATGAATTGAATATTGCACATACTCGTACTATGAGTTAAAGATAGCCAACACATTTTTAAACACCATCTAAGAAGTCCCAGAACTGTATCCGTAAATAAGTTTGTGAGCGTGTCATGCATCTGGGCAGGAATAATCACATGTTGAGAAAATGCATTCCTGTTTTCGGAACTGACACGAAATATTAGTTCTAAGAAGATATGTGTTTGTCTCTGTTAAAATTCAAAATAACTAAAGTGTCTATTTGTCTTGCAGGTTTCGATGTACTCAGATCTCGACTTAATGCATTGTCGATGTGTGGTGGCTGTTGCATACATCGGAAGTGTTCTTGTTGTGCCTCGACTCATTAGCCCTTTTAACATATCACTCTTCTCGGAAGTGTTTAAGAATCCTCTTGTGGTATGCAATCTTACATTCCCCAAACATAAAACTAACCCCGAATACCAACACAACTACAATATCTTGTGTGTTCATCATGAGATATAAACGTTCGCAAATGTTAAATGGTTAATATAATCAGCAGTCATGTTGTACACTGGAGCGTCACTGTGATATATCTTCAGCTCAGTCTATAATTGATGTTTAAAATGCATGTTTAAGCTTCCAGACACCATTCTTCCACGGTCATGAGATGTTTCTCAGCGAGTTGTCCTATTCTAGGGTTTCTCACGCATACAAGAGTACAAGTTCTATATAGCACTTCAATAAACACAAACTATGTATCTGTCTGTCTGTCTGTCTGTCTGTCTGTCTGTCTGTCTGTCTGTCTGTCTGTCTGTCTGTCTGTCTGTCTGTCTGTCTGTCTTCTCTCTCTCTCTCTCTCTCTCTCTCTCTCTCTCTCTCTCTCTCTCTCTCTCTCTCTCTCTCTCTCTGTGTCTTAATGGTGTATTTTCCATCTTGTTAAAGGCTTCTTTTGCTATAGCAATTTTTCTGTTTAATCTCTTCAAGACACCTTCCATCAAATGCTATTATTGTTCTAAGAGAGTAAAGATATATAGATGGACGGGGTGGTTTGAAGAGATGTATGAAGATAGGACAAAAAGCCCAGATATTATAATTGAAGGTGAAGATAGAGAACCAGAATCATCATTTGAGGAAGTATTATAATGAACAATATGAAATCTGAAAACAGGATGTAACAAGGCTGTGACGATATAACAATGGAACTAATCCAGGCATGATGAGAATCCATCATCCGTAGCTATCATCCACAGTGTGTAACGTCATGGACCAGCGTTGTTTGACCGACAGTGTAAACAAGGTTACTGTCGTGTGTAAGAACTGGACAGACATGAACACAGTCCAGTAAAATTTGCGGGGAACTGAGGGAGAAGAGGAAGAGAAATTGTCCATGGGGGTGAAGAGCGAGGAGCAATTAGGGGAAAATCAGGCTACGTGGAAATATGTAAGAAAACTCTTCGCTGGCTGCTGAGGATGGGGACGGAGCACTTATGGGAATGCCCCGAATGCTGTGATGTCGATTCCTAAATCAATCAATCAATCAATCAATATAAGAAAAGTATATAATAGTACAGTTGTGCTGTATGGCTCTGAAACCTGGAGTACAACGAAAGGAGACGAAGCCTTGTTACAAACCTTTGAGAACAAAATTTTAAGACGCATCTTTGGACCCATTAGGGATACACAAAGTGGAGAGTGGAAAAGAAGAAGTAACAAAGACATTTATGATTTGTTTAAGTCCCCGCTAATCACTGGTATCATGAAGGCTAATAGACTACAATGGCTGGGGCATATAGAAAGAATGGAAGATAATAGGGAAACAAAACTCGCTTACACTCAGGAAATAAATGACCGTAGACCCCGAGGTAGACCAAGAAGGCGGTGGAGAGATAATATACATACAGACCTACAAGCACTTGGAATCAACGACTGGCAAGAGAAGGTCCACCAGAGAGACGAATGGAGACAGATTGTATTTGCAGCAAAGAACCTCAATGGCTCGGAACGCTGAAGAAGAGAGAGAGAGAGAGATATAATAGTACCAATGTACATTTAGGATGAGTTCATAGTTAATGCATGGTGATGACGTTCATATATATTTTTTTAATCAGCTAAACAAAGTTATTATATTTTCCTGCCATCGTTTATGTGGTATTGGAATGTCTTCGATATTTCTTTGCGTGCTGCTTCTTCCGCTTCTCTTGCTATTCTTCTTCTTCTTCTTCTTCTTCTTCTTCTTCTTCTTCTTCTTCTTCTTCTTCTTCTTCTTCTTCTTCTTCTTCTTCTTCTTCTTCTCTTCTTCTTCTTCTTCTTCTTCTTTCTTCTTCTTCTATCTTTCTTCTTCTTCTTCTTCTTCTTCTTCTTCTTCTTCTTCTTCTTCTTCTTCTTCTTCTTCTTCTTCTTCTTCTTCTTCTTCTTCTTCTTCTTCTTCTTCTTCTCTTCTTCTTCTTCTTCTCTTCTTCTTCTTCTTCTTCTTCTTCTTCTTCTTCTTCTTCTTCTTCTTCTTCTTCTTCTTCTTCTTCTTCTTCTTCTTCTTCTTCTTCTTCTTCTTCTTCTTCTTCTTCTTCTTCTTCTTCTTCTTCTTCTTCTTCTTCTTCTTCTTCTTCTTCTTCTTCTTCTTCTTCTTCTTCTTCTTCTTCTTCTTCTTCTTCTTCTTCTTCTTCTGCTTCTGCTTCTGCTTCTGCTTCTTCTTCTTCTTCTTCTTCTTCTCTTCTTCTTCTTCTTCTTCTTCTTCTTCTTCTTCTTCTCTTCTTCTTCTTCTTCTTCTTCTTCTTCTTCTTCTTCTTCTTCTTCTTCTTCTTCTTCTTCTTCTTCTTCTTCTTCTTCTTCTTCTTCTTCTTCTTCTTCTTCTTCTTCTTCTTCTTCTTCTTCTTCTTCTTCTTCTTTCTTCTTCTTCTTCTTCTTCTTCTTCTTCTTCTTCTTCTTCTTCTTCTTCTTCTTCTTCTTCTTCTTCTCTTCTTCTTCTTCTTCTTCTTCTTCTTCTTCTTCTTCTTCTTCTTCTTCTTCTTCTTCTTCTTCTCTTCTTCTTCTTCTTCTTCTTCTTCTTCTTCTTCTTCTTCTTCTTCTTCTTCTTCCTCTTCTTCTTCTTCTTCTTCTTCTTCTTCTCTTCTTCTTCTTCTTCTTCTTCTTCTTCTTCTTCTTCTTCTTCTTCTTCTTCTTCTCTTCTTCTTCTTCTTCTTCTTCTTCTTCTTCTTCTTCTTCTTCTTCTTCTTCTTCTCTCTTCTTCTTCTTCTTCTTCTTCTTCTTCTTCTTCTTCTTCTTCTTCTTCTTCTTCTTCTTCTTCTTCTTCTTCTTCTCTTCTTCTTCTTCTCTTCATCTTCTTCTTGCTTACTGCTTCTGCTTCTGTTCTGCTTCTTCTTCTTCTTCTTCTTCTTTCTTCTTCTTCTTCTTCTTCTTCTTCTTCTTCTTCTTCTTCTTCTTCTTCTTCTTCTTCTTCTTCTTCCTCTCTTCTTCTTCTTCTTCTTCTTCTTCTTCTTCTTCTTCTTCTTCTTCTTCTTCTTCTTCTTCTTCTTCTTCTTCTTCTTCTTCTTCTTCTTCTTCTTCTTCTTCTTCTTCTTTTTCTTCTTCTTCTTCCTCTTCTTCTTCTTCTTCTTCTTCTTCTTCTTCTTCTTCTTCTTCTTCTTCTTCTTCTTCTTCTTCTTCTTCTTCTTCTTCTTCTTCTTCTTCTTCTTCTTCTTCTTCTTCTTCTTCTTCTTCTTCTTCTTCTTCTTCTTCTTCTTCTTCTTCCTCTTCTCTTCCGAATGCTGTGATGTCGATTCCTAAATCAATCAATCAATCAATCAATATAAGAAAAGTATATAATAGTACAGTTGTGCTGTATGGCTCTGAAACCTGGATTTCAACGAAAGGAGACGAAGCCTTGTTACAAACCTTTGAGAACAAAATTTTAAGACGCATCTTTGGACCCATTAGGGATACACAAAGTGGAGAGTGGAAAAGAAGAAGAAGTAACAAAGACATTTATGATTTGTTTAAGTCCCCGCTAATCACTGGTATCATGAAGGCTAATAGACTACAATGGCTGGGGCATATAGAAAGAATGGAAGATAATAGGGAAACAAAACTCGCTTACACTCAGGAAATAAATGGACCGTAGACCCCGAGGTAGACCAAGAAGGCGGTGGAGAGATAATATACATACAGACCTATAAGCACTTGGAATCAAACGACTGGCAAGAGAAGGTCCACCAGAGAGGACGAATGGAGACAGATTGTATTTGCAGCAAAGAACCTCAATGGCTCGGAACGCTGAAGAAGAGAGAGAGAGATATATAATAGTACCAATGTACATTTAGGATGAGTTCATAGTTAATGCATGGTGATGACGTTCATATATATTTTTTTAATCAGCTAAACAAAGTTATTATATTTTCCTGCCAATCGTTTATGTGGTATTGGAATGTCTTCGATATTTCTTTGCGTGCTGCTTCTTCCGCTTCTCTTGCTATTCTCTTCTTCTTCTGCTCTTCTTATTATCTTCTTCTCTTCTTCTTCTTCTTCTTCTTCTTCTTCTTCTTCTTCTTCTTCTTCTTCTTCTTCTTTTCTTCTTCTTCTTCTTCTTCTTCTTCTTCTTCTTCTTCTTCTTCTTCTTCTTCTTCTTCTTCTTCTTCTTCTTCTTCTTCTTCTTCTTCTTCTTCTTCTTCTTCTTCTTTTCTTCTTCTTTCTTCTTCTTCTTCTTCTTCTTCTTCTTCTTCTTCTCTTCTTCTTCTTCTCTTCTTCTTCTTCTTCTTCTTCTTCTCTTCTTCTTCTTCTTCTTCTTCTTCTTCTTCTTCTTCTTCTTCTTCTTCTTCTTCTTCTTCTTTCTTCTTCTTCTTTCTTCTTCTTCTTCTTCTTCTTCTTCTTCTTCTTCTTCTTCTTCTTCTTCTTCTTCTTCTTCTTTCTTCTTCTTTCTTCTTCTTCTTCTTCTTCTCTTCTTCTTCTTCTTCTTCTTCTTCTTCTTCTTCTTCTTCTTCTTCTTCTTCTTCTTCTTCTTCTTCTTCTTCTTCTTCTTCTTTCTTCTTCTTCTTCTTCTTCTTCTTTCTTCTTCTTCTTCTTCTTCTTCTTCTTCTTCTTCTTCTTCTTCTTCTTCTTCTTCTTCTTCTTTCTTCTTCTTCTTCTTCTTCTTCTTCTTCTTTCTTTCTTCTTCTTCTTCTTTTCTTCTTCTTCTTCTTCTTCTTCTTCTTCTTCTTCTTCTTCTTCTTCTTCTTCTTCTTCTTCTTCTTCTTCTTCTTCTTCTTTCTTTCTTCTTCTTCTTCTTCTTCTTCTTCTTCTTCTTCTTCTTCTTCTTCTTCTTCTTCTTTCTTCTTCTTCTTCTTCTTCTTCTTCTTCTTCTTCTTCTTCTTCTTCTTCTTCTTCTTCTTCTTCTTCTTCTTTCTTCTTCTTCTTCTTCTTCTTCTTCTTCTTCTTCTTCTTCTTCTTCTTCTTCTTCTTCTTCTTCTTTCTTCTTCTCTTCTTCTTCTTCTTCTTCTTCTTTTCTTCTTCTTCTTCTTCTTCTTCTTCTTCTTCTTCTTCTTTCTTCTTCTTCTTCTTCTTCTTCTTCTTCTTCTTCTTCTTCTTCTTCTTCTTCTTCCTTCTTCTTCTTCTTCTCTTCTTCTTCTTCTTCTTCTTCTTCTTCTTCTTCATTCTTCTTCTTCTTCTCTTCTTCTTCTTCTTCTTCTTCTTGCTTCTTCTTCTTCTTCTTCTTCTTCTTCTCTTCTTCTTTTCTTCTTCTTCTTCTTCTTTTCTTCTTCTTTCTTCTTCTTCTTCTTCTTCTTATTCTTCTTCTTCTGCTTCTGCTTCTGCTTCTTCTTCTTCTTATCTTCTTCTTCTTCTTCTTCTTCTTCTTCTTCTTCTTCTTCTTCTTCTTCTTCTTCTTCTTCTTCTTCTCTTCTTCTTCTTCTTCTTCTTCTTCTTCTTCTTCTTCTTCTGCTTCTCTTCTTCTTCTTCTTCTTCCTTCTTCTTCTTCTTCTTCTTCTTCTTCTTCTTCTTCTTCTTCTTCTTCTTCTTCTTCTTCTTCTTTTCTTCTTCTTTTCTTCTTCTTCTTCTTCTTCTTCTTCTTCTTTCTTCTT
>JACEFZ010017005.1:140000-275000 GCA_014155875.1 Cepaea nemoralis | reverse complement strand
ATATTTGTTTCTGGACTCTAGCATTAGTAGCCCCTGTGTTTGATACTACTTAAATCTGCTTCTTTTATTATCCATTCTATTTTAAGCGTTTCTAGCGTTATCGATGCTTTTTGTTGTTGCTCTGTTTCTCTCTGTAGCCCCACTTTAGTCCTGATTTCAGCATTTCTGATTTTCTCTTTCCTTAATACGTTTAGTATTCTCTTCTGAGGAATTTCATCTACGTTATTTTAATTTTTCTTGTCTATTTTTCTGTCATTGCGCAGATTTGGCATTGGTAGCAAAGAGTTGGTAGAAAAATTGTGGTGTAGAGTGTTGTTTTTTTTATAGTTTCAACTGAGAGGTGTTTTTCCTTTATTATTTGCGTCTTTTGCCGAATGAGTTGGTTTACCTTATTGCATCTATTGTCTTCTGATTTGTCATCATCATCATCTTCCACTTTCGCTGTTAAGCGTCGTGGGGAGGAATTCTGATGTTTTATTCGATAAATATTATACTTCCTAAATACTTGAAGTTGTTTACTTGTTTCGGCGGGTGATCTGTTCAATAGATCTTTAAATGCACGCAAGAATAGGTATCAGTCTTTATCTCAGATATTCTATTGGTAATTCCCTATCTCTAGTTTAAAATATAATGACCTCTTTAAAATGCCTTCACGACATACGCTACTAATAGCTTTAAGTAATGCAGCGATGATTTTTAACTGTTTGGTAGTTTAAAATGAGTATGCGTATTATCGTTGATGCACATAACTTAAACATTTGACATTTCCTGTGTAGGTGTCCATGGTTGTTGCACTATGGCTGATCTACTTTTCTCTAATTTCCTGGGGTCGATTTAGAGATAAATACGACGAAACAAAGGTAAATGTATGACTAATTTCAGGTGAGTTAAAAGTATCGCTGTTACAAATTATAGAGGTTATAGTGGCCGAGATAATATAAACACTCACTCCTCAACTTCTCTTTGGCTGAGGAGGCCATTCGTTTCTGATCCCGACTTTTTTTCAAACCATGATGTCAAACGGTCCGCATCTTCTCTTTTATTTTCTTCTCTCAAAGAATATAGACTGTCTTCTTGTGATTCCAGTCCTCTTTGTGAGCTAACTATTTTTCAAAATATATTAATTTGCTCTGTTTATCCGTCCATATCACACTTCTATACTACCACATATTCGAGCTGAGACTTTACATAGCTGAGATACATACATTACTTACTGTTGTTTCTTATGCTTATGGTTGATCGTCTGCTAATGTCATTCTCTTACATATCAAGTGGGGAATCCGTCAAGCCACTAAGACAACACATGGACAGCCACACATGCATTGTTTGACTGTCGATGAAGTAGAAGAAAGCAGTACCATACCAGCGGACACACTAGATAACTTAACAATTGAACGCCGTTATTACCGCATTGGGATTCGAACCTGTCACGTCCAAATGAAGACTACAACCGAGTTTAAAGCTAGCAATAATTGCGTACCAATCCAGCGAATGCTTGCAACATTTGATATCTCTTGTGTCAGCAACAGGCGTGATCACTAAGAGGGGCTACATAGATAGTCAGTGCTTTAAATGTTCAATCAGAATCCTCACACTCTAACACACACACACACACACACACACAAACATACACACGGAAGAGAGAGAGAGAGAGAGAGAGAGAGAGAGAGAGATGAGAGAGAGAGAGAGAGAGAGAGAGAGAGAGAGAGAGAGAGAGAGAGAACACATGTGGATAATTGCCCAGTGTGTTTAAGTCGATTCCACTTAAACATTCAATGAATTATGGCTAAAATGTATTGGGAAATAAGACACCTTTGTCTTCTATATTTTTCATATACATATTGTTTAATTTAGAGACAAATGACACTTAGCAGGATAGTTTCATAGTCACATACTTCCTGATTGTCATCACAAACGTGATCTTGTAACAAATAACATTTTGATAGCCTAACCATGAACAACTGAAAATCTGTTTTTGTGAACAATAATGATTATGTATTGCTTACATGAATTATAACCAACATTTTTCTCATATAATAATTCAGTATTGTAATTAGATAATGGTGAAGATTTAAAGATTTAAAATATACCTGGGCACCCTGGTCGACCCAGCCTAAATTGGGTACATGGAATTGTCTTGGGAAGTAACGGCGGCCGGCGTGCTACAGGCTACATCAACAACCGAGTGCCCATTGCTCTATAGAAATACAAGACTAGCACCAAATGCCAAATGCACCTGAAAGCATTTCAAGGGTTCTTTATTTACGTTTTTAAAAAAAAATCATGAATCGTAATTTTATGATATAATTGTTGTCAAGTGTGACATGGCATTTTATATGTACTGTATGGTTACTTTATGTTATGCTATGTCGAAAGTCGTCAAATTCGTGCTGTCTTCTGATGTAGCTGACATTCAAAGTGTTTCTGCTCACTGTTCCTATAAGGAGTTGGTTATGGTATCTACTCTCTTTCCCTCATCCGCCAAACGAATTCGTTCTATATCAATCCTTCCCATGCGCTTTTCCGTGTGAAATGTTGTATTATTTGCCAACTAGTCTGAACATGTCCTATTTTGAGCTCCATCATGTCCCAATACGAACTTCCAGGTGAGTGATTCGAATCGAAGACTGCTGTTTGAGATTTTCTGTAGCATATTCCTATTGGAGGCTCTCTTATGTGTCATAACATTGCACTAGGTGTATTTGCCCAGGTCGTAACGGTCAACAGTTGAGGTCAGTATATCATTTGGCTCCAGTCCTCTCGACACCATTTTGGTCACTATATTCTTTATGAGTTTTCCTAAAGTGTTCTCAGTGGAGATGATTTTGTAGCCATTTATTCTGGTGTGATCTTTACCTAGCGTAACTATATGGTTAGCTACTGCAATGCACCGAGGTAGACATGTTGTAGAGACGGCACCTGGCTGGTGGACATTGTGGAGACGTCGTGTGGCTGATGAACTTTGTGGTGACGCACCTGGCTGATGGACGTTGTTGGGGCGGGACTTACTTGATAGACGTTGTCGGGGCGGGACTTGGTTGATGGACGTTGTCGGGGCGAGACTTGGCTGATGGTTGTTGTCGAGGCGGGACCTGACTGATGGGCGTTGCGCTTTCGTCCCTTCCCCAGCATGAGGGCACACCTGTGGCTCTGTACTGCATACACAAACCAACGTGCTGGATAAATAAACTCTGGCTTATTCACTGTGTTCATCGTGTGATAATTGGTTGATACTGATGTATTAACGTGCCATTTTGATGTTGTAGACAGCCATGACTGTACTGGATGACAACCGAGAGGAGCACAATTACGTGTACTTGATCTGTGTTGTTACTGGGTGGTCAGCATGCTCTGCCACGTCCTCAAATGTGTTCATCAGTCTCAAGGGATCATGGTACCAGAGTGACAACCACGTGTTACAAGATCCTACTCGTCACCTATTTAGGGTAAACATATCTTATGTTCAAATTTCTACATTTAATTTTTTTTCTGTCTGCTTCTTCCCATCATAGTATCCATATTTTAACATCGACGGAACATCTATAATTTAATGTAACTATAGCTGGCATTTCACGTTGTCAGAATGTGAAAGATTACATACATAGTTTTGGCCGATTATGAATTATCAGAATCACATTTCTGATGTGAAGTTGTGCTTGTTACATACTGGAAAACAATAGTGGAATCAAAAATGGGAATGTGTGTGCAGTGATACTGTTGTTTGTGTGTTTTCTGAAACTATTGAAATAGTAATACAACTGGGTAATACTTTAGCCTTATAACCTACATATGCTAATTATATTAAACTACTGCATTTGAGGTCTATTAAATTGTATTATATCTCAAGATCCGCATGAAGCCATGTTAGTTTATTTAACGTAGTAACATAATATTGTGTATTCATAACAGGACTCGGGCTTGAGTTAGGAGTAGGGCGGAGCACGTATGAGTTACACCCGTGTGCAGTGATGTTGATCCGTCGACTAAACTAAACTAAATTATACTAAACTAAACTAAACAACCTAAATCTGGGATATGGGATGATATGGGATTATTGTTAACTAAATTACATCTGACACCTCAGTCTGGAGAGGCGAACTGGTTTATGCTAACAACGGATGGTGATATCGGAGATTTAAAGGCTGTTTGTTATCTGGACTGATTTCTCGGGAGCTTACCCCTCCTGGTATGTATAAACATTATCATTAATCTGAGAAAACACAAATGTTTCTTCTTGTGATCTGTGGTTAGATTACTATCACATCTTTACAACAGAAATGAGAATCCTGAGAAGAATACTCAATGTATCAAGAAGAGATAAGATCAGAAATTAAGAAATCATAACTAAAGTGGGGGTTGTAGCTGTACTAGATTTTATTAGAAGGCAGCAAATCAAATTGTCGGGCCATGCAAGCAGGTTGCCAACTAACAGTATACCACAACAAGCGATGATGTAAAGAGCAGAGGGAAGCAAAGGAAGAAGTCGACCACGTAAACGATGGACGCAGGGAATAACATGGAAATGGAAATATCGATACACGAAGCCCATAAGCGGGTACTCTCCCGCTGTTTATTCTTCACCTCTACACTGCAAGGTACAAGAGGAACATGATGAGATGAGATTATCGCATTCCAGGGCTCCTGATTTCTTCGGATTGCAATAAATATAGAATTGCATAATTTAGAAGGTATATCTCTTCAGCAGTCTGGTAACTTGTTCTATTTCCATATTCTTCTAAGGCAGTGATAATGTTGTTGAGATGCTGTCTGGACCCAGGGTCTTGCCAGATTTCAAATGGTTAAGAGCATTCTTAACTTCTATCTTCAGAGTTGATGGCCCTTCATTATTACTCCGAATATCATAATGTTCTTCTCATGTATCATCATAAGGGTTTTTCACATACTCTGACCATGTGTGTACAATAGCATGTTTTTTGTTTTTGTTTTTTGTGTTTTGTTTTTATTTTGATGTTTCCATCTTTTGTTTTTAGGCAGCCTTTTGATGTAGGTTTCATTTTAGTAGTAAGCTCATGAATGTTTGTGTGCATTAATTTGGTAGTTTTACTGTTTTATTTATGATTTTCCTGTGAATCTCTTCACATTTGTTAGGATTATTATTGTTGTGTCTTCTTGTTTCCATAAGTCTTTAACATCAAGGTGCACGGGGCAGGAGAAATGACAGAAGATTGCGAGGCTGCTCGACGCGACATGATGCGAGCGACGCTCTGCTATTATTCTGATTTATCAGAAAGGTCGAATTAAGCTAATAGTTCTGTAATCCTTTCAATCACAGCTCTTGGCTTCTTGGGTAGTGTGATGAAAATGGATATTTTCAATTCGTGGGTATGTACCCAGTATTATATGATCCTTTATAACACAAACCAAATTGCATTGGAAAAAGTATTTCCACATGTTAATGTTTATTCTGATGATGCACTCTGCCAGAAGGCAAATTCACTTCTCTATATTATAATGCATATATGTGTTTATTTCCTCTAGGTGTTAACAATCATTTTGATATGTGCTGTGGGAATCAGCTTCTTCCTGAGATATTATGAATTTGTTGAGATCCTGAAGGACTTTCAGAAATATGGACAGCATCATTTCTATAACTTCGAGGCTGTATTTCAGATGCACGAGCAACTACACAACCTGGCAATGTTGGGAGCGGTGGTCATCTTCAAAATGTTGAAAGTCACAGCGTGAGTAATAACAGCTTGGATTATAATCATGCACCAACAATAATAACAATTATTTTATAACCGTGTTCACAACTGCTAGTCAGTGTATGGTCTAGTGCTGTTTGGTCATTATACCCACGCAATTGCTCAGTATATTTTATTGTAAATACTGTTTAGTTTAACAGTTTATTTTCTTTTTTTCCCCCTATAGTTATATCTCTGCAAAAGTACCATACGTGTTATTTAGTTCAGCTTCTTATGTCTACAAAACCATTTATTCACTTTGTAAATTCAAACACAGAAGCCACAAACAACCTATCCACTCGCATTACTGCACATTATTATTAGTAGTAACACTCATTACTACAGATTGTTATGCGTGCTCACTCTCGTTTAATCTTTATGGTTTGTGTTACTATGCTTCCTTGTTGCTGTTTGCTGATCACTGCTAATGGTCTCAACGTTCTCTGTTGTTTAAATAAATTTCATAATGCATTTCATGTCTCTCTATTATTTCCACCAACAATAACACATTGGCAATGATGATCTCTAGAGACTAAAAGTAATGATACTGATGGCCTAATCACTTACAGCAGTAATAAAGAAAACTATTTACTGATATTGATTGACTTTTAAAAAAGTGGTGGGAATAAGCATAGAACAGAGAGCAGATTAGACAGCATAAGAAATGGCGGATAAATGAATGCACGCATAGGATTAAACCTGCTTGTTTTCAACTGATGACAATACCAGACTGAAGGCGCAAGTGCATTTTGACGTACGACCAATAGGAGTCATTGCTTGTCCTGTGCAATTGTAATGCTATAGCTTCCCCAACAAGTGACATGCATGTCTATTAGATTTGGATAACTAAAACAATAGGGATCCGCTGTGGCCTAATGGCTAGAGATTCGCATGTCGCTCAGTGGCCAGGGGATCGATCCATATTGGAGTTGACTTCAATGTCGACCTGCCTATAATGGATACCAGGAAATACAATTGGGAAGTAAAGCCGGCCGGCTGACCAGATCATTTACGAGCGGTCATATTCAAATATGGATCTAGGAACATGTGCCGAATGCGCTTTCAAGCGTGTAAACGAGATCCTAAGGTGTGTTTTTTTTAATACATACAGCCTTCTATTATCCAAATGGACAATAGTTATGACACGCCCTGCACCTCAACAGTAATGCATATTGCTCTTTTCTTTAATCTACGGTAGGTTATACACATATTGAGCACAGCTGAACGTTTATATATTTCACTGTCAGTTTGTTTGTTTGTTTGTTTTTGTTTTTTTGTGTGGATAGAGTTAAACAATACGTTTTAATAATAATTAAAAATGTTAACATATCTGTATTCATTTCCAGGTTCAATCCTTTAGTGGTGGTAACACATAGGACGTTCATCAATGCTCAAGATAATTTCTATGGCTTACTACTTATTATCGTTATCTTATTTCTTGCTTTCGCTGTCACTGGAATACTTGTTTTTCGTAAAGTGTTGCGTTCATATCGGTCACTTCGTATTAGCCTGTTTACTCTTATCTTCTTTATTATGGGGGAACCAGAATACGAGTCTTTAGTAGAAGCTGACTTAATTTTAGGACGGGTATATTTCTTTATAGTGACCACTGTATCACAGTATCTGGTTGTCAACTTTTTCTGTTCTATTCTGCAAGAAGGTTTTGAATTAACTAGATACATGGCATTCAGGCGAGAGCAAGATACTATCATGTACATGACGGAGAGAATAACATTCTATTCAGGATTCGGACCGGGCAATGTGAAAATCAAAAAGCCTCAAAACATCTGAAAGTCCATAGGTTCCATAATACGTGATATTTATGTGAATTACATTTGAGCAACTACAGCAAAAGGTAGCAGCTGTGGCCTAATGGCTAGACACTTGTTTGTCGCCCAGTGATCAGGAAATTAACACACTTTCATTGACACTTATCCTGTTATATTAGTTGTTGACACCATTTGACACCATCCACTTCCGCTCCTGCCTGCCTGCGATCCCCTAATGCAGCATAAGCACACACAAATGACCAGCCAAGGCAGATTATGTGAAGACGTTGCTTTCTTCTTTCGCTCGTTTTGAACCAGAGAGTAGTCCATTTCATGGGGTTATCCGCCTGGTCCGCTAGAACATGTTGGCTGTAAATGCCAATCTAGACTTGTTCTGACCTATTCATGCTGACTGACATTTACAGATACAGCTTTCTATCCGGTCAGGTTGCCACTTCCCACAACAACCCTTCTCAAATACTTCTTACGCCAAGCGTGATAGGTTATCATATTTCTGTTCTTACCTAACGGACAGAAACACCAAATGAACAAGTACTATAAGAAACACATGGAAACCGTAAATTGATTTGAGAAATGAGGCGAAGACGGTCAAGGCACATTATGAGGGGAAGTAAACTGGCCAACGTAGTGACAACTGGCAAAATTGATGGGAAAGAAGCCAGTTTAGGCATATAGATAAATAGTGTGTGGCATAATCGAGACAAGAGCACAGAGTTGATCCAAGACTATGTTGATCCAGTGAGATGGCGAACCATGAGCGCACAGTCTTTTTGGCAATTCGCATGCCAATTATGATGTCCTTCCATCGTTACCTTTTTAAGGCAAATGAGAGTTTCCCTATTTTAAGTGTTAAAATTGGTTGTTTGGCACTAGGTCATACTATGTTTCTTTATTGTCTTGTTGTCTTGTTCTGAATGGAAAGAATATTTCTTACATTGTTTTGAAATTATTGATTGCGTATATATTAAAAGATTACTTATATTTACCAATTTCTCGTATTATTGTGATGATAGTATTAACATGTATTTTGTGTAAGTATTTAGGGTGTACAGTAGCGAATGCATGATGAAGGGAAGCGAAAGAAAAATAAGGACTTATGTAGACGCTGCAAAGATGTGGTTTTATGGAAGAATGATGAGAACATCGTGGGTGGATAGAAAGACCAATGAAGATATCTTGTAAAAAGTTAACTTACAAAGAGAACTGGTTACTGGCATAAGACGAAGACAGTCCACACTCTTTGGGCATGTTATACGACGTGGAAAACTGGGGTAATCAAAGTGTGAAGGTTGGAGGAGAAGAGAGGCAAGGGCAGACCAAGAGAGAATCTGGACAGCCTGACACCATGGCTTAAAGGAGCGTCGACATGAGAGATGATTCGCAGCACAAGACAGAAGGTTGTGGAATGATAATGATCAACAACGCCACACGCCAAGGACTATCAGAAGAAGAAGTATTGGAAGATATGTTCATGTATATGACAAATTCATGTCCGAAACATATTTACTTAAATTGTTCCAATTCAATACACGTAGCTACAAAATAAAAGAAGTGAACAACTAGAAAAAGAAAAGTAGGGGTTCTTTCCATTGATCATTTTGAACTTATTTAAACGTGCAATTTCTCCTACACTAATCAATAAGATCATTCGTTTCTGAATAATTCAGAATTAGAAATAAAAAATCATACATAAATATGTTGGATGCCTAGTGAATTCATTAGCGCCTCAGAATAGGACACAATAGATTACGCAACCACATGTATACAAAATGCAATATTGGTGACTCAACCATGTGCACATGTGGTTTGGCCTCGCAGACAGCAGAGCACATACTCCAGGACTGCCCAAACAACAACATATTCAGGCGAACCTTCTGGCCTAGAGAGACAACAGTGGAAGATACACTCTATGGACCTCTGAGTGGACTAAAAATGACTGTTAGATTCATACAAGAGACAACATTGCAGGTATGGACATATTTTATGCGAACGAAAGAAGAAGGAGAAGAATAGCGTGTCCAAAGTACAATAGTACTCTCTTTCTCGTTTTAATTGACATCTTTTAATTTTTTTTTTCTATCCAGCTATGCACGGCATGACGGGAAATCGCTAGGGGCTAAGTTCACTTAAAACCTACCTTTGTGGGAGACGTTTGAATGTGAAGTGAAAACTTCGTTTATAAAACAGAGCACGCAGTTCTATCCAGTCGGTTTGGGATGACTGATAAAACGATGAGATAAGTGCATCAATGTTGGTGGAAATTATGTTGAGAAATAAAGGGACAATGAATGTATAAAAATAAACTAGTTTCAAGTTGTTATCATATTTAGTTATTTTTCTATAGCAAGTCGTGACTTACTTATTAACTTACCCGGGTACTTTCTAATGTCGCTCTTATCATTGTATGATCAAAGAGAGCTATTTGTCGCTTTATTTTGTGTTGCATAACATTATACATTGTGTATGTATGTGTGCATGTGTGGGTGTGTGTGTGCACGTGCGTATGTAACAAGACACACAAATCAGCGCAGTACCATAGTATATAGTATGTTCCGATTTGAATGCCTTCATTCACGATCAATTATTGTGAAAACTGTCTGTTGCATCGTTATGAAATTTTTCCAGCCATCTTATATTTACTCTGACCCAAGGAATATGTCTTTGATAGGTCCAAAAGCAACTTAAATCATCGTAAGCGGCGACATTCCTTTGATGTTTTGCTGAACAACTAGTGATTTCTCGCTAACGAAGTTATGTTTACAGTAATGGGAAACCTGCCAATTCAGATGACACACAAAGGCGTATCCAGATTCGTATGGGAGTGGGTGCAATGAAAGAAGTAGCTTAAAATCGACAGGGTCGGCTGCATTGCACCAGGTTTTTATCCCATATGGCTCAGTTTCATTCCGCAGCGCGGAAAGCGTCGCACAAAGAACGAACTCCGTAGCTCAAGCGACGACCCTCGGGAGTCTCCGAAAAAATGCACTCGTGAAATAAAGGACGTGGCCCGGAATCGAACATACAACCTTCGGAGCCCGAGTCAGACGGCTTGACCACTTCACCACGGAGAATCCCAAGAGGATTGCAATGTGTAATATTAGTAAAGACAGAGAATTTACAGAGGCACGGGGTAAATAATTTGTAAATTAACAAGAAAGTAGAAGGAATATATTTCTTACCTTATTTTTCATTTCCTTCTTGTTTCTTCAGCAGATGCTGATGCTGTAATGTTTAGGGCCTGCAATTCGTCTGAATAGTTGGAGCAAAATATCCCAGTAAGTGTGTACGCAGATTAAGGTCTGTGATCTGCTCAGACCTTAATCTGTGTTGGACGATTCCAGTAGGTTGATGATTGCTCTCGGTTGCATAAAATTCAATCCATCCTTTCTCCAATAGTCCTCTTCCTCTTTCAACACATGGTCCTCACATTTTTTCCAGTAACTTTTATCAATATTTAATAGCGCGGACAGACAGACAGACAGACAGACAGACAGACAGACAGACAGACAGACAGACAGACAGACAGACAGACAGACAGACAGACAGACAGACAGAAAGGTAGGTAGGGAGGTAGGTAGGTAGGTAGGTAGGTAGGCAGAAAGATAGGTGGGTGGGTGGGTGGTTGGCTGGCTTGCTGGCTGGCTAGCTGGCTGGCTGGGTCGGTCGGTCAGTGGGTCGGTGAATGGATGGATGGATGGATGGACGGACGGACGGACGGACGGACGGACGGACGGACGGACGGACGGACGGACGGACGGACGGACGGACGGACGGACGGACAGA
The DNA here is from genome assembly GCA_014155875.1 of Cepaea nemoralis. Lineage (NCBI taxonomy): Eukaryota > Metazoa > Mollusca > Gastropoda > Stylommatophora > Helicidae > Cepaea > Cepaea nemoralis. The sequence goes on along the minus strand of JACEFZ010017005.1, from coordinate 263,722 downwards.
CAGACAGACAGACAGACAGACAGACAGACAGACAGACAGACAGACAGACAGACAGACAGACAGACGGACGGACGGACGGACGGATGGATGGATGGATGGATAGATAGATAGATAGATAGATAGATAGATAGATAGATAGATAGATAGATAGATAGATAGATAGATAGATAGATAGATAGATAGATAGATAGATAGATAGATAGATAGATAGATAGATTCGCGCCTGGAGCTATGCGAAGCCAGGCCGAGTCAGCTAGTTTATTTATATAATCACGTTTCATGAAAGAACCCCCATTTGAGACACCTCTGAATAAACCCATTTAACTTCGCACTGTTTGTGCCAAAACGAAACCCGCCAGACAATTTCGAAAAGAGCGGGAGTGTGTCTTGCTGAAGTTTTAATACTCTTAAAATGATGGCATGAATGCGGGAGCCATAAATTATATACCGCACTAGCTGCCCGGCCCGGCTTCGCCCAGGCTCTGGCGGGGATCTATCTATCTATGTATCTATCTATGTATCTATGTATCTATCTATCTATCTGTCTGTCTGCTTGTCTGTCTGTCTGCTTGTCTGTCTGTCTGTTTGACCCGGCCCGGCTTCGCCCAGCTCCTGGTGGGAAGCATCTCATTTAATTCATATAAGTAGTCATATAAGCTCCCGTTCCCGACTATCTATCTGTCTGTTTGTCTGTCTGTCTGACCCGGCCCGGCTTCGCCCAGACCCTGATGGGGAGCAAATCATTTAATTCATATAAGTAGTCATATAAGCTCCCGTTCCCGACTATCTGTCTGTCTGTCTGTCTGTCCGACCTGGCCCGACTTCGCCCAGGCCCTGGTGGGGAGCATCTCATTTAATTCATATAAGTAGTCATATAAGCTCCCGTTCCCGATCTATCTATCTATCTATCTATCTATCTGTCTGTCTGTCTGTCTGTCTGTCTGTCTATGTATGTATGTTCGGCCCGAACATAACAACAAAATATAGATAGAATAGAAGAATAGATAGAAAATATGATTGGAAGAGATCTATCTAAAGTAAACTTGGCTCCCGTTCCCGACTATCTGTCTGTCAGTCTGTCTATCTGTCTGTCTGACCTGGCCCGACTGCACCCAGTCCCTGGTGGGGCGCATCTCATTTAATTCATCGTCAATCAACTCATTTAATCTATAGCCAGGGGACGTAACTTAAGATATAACAATGGTACTAAAAGTTATATCCCTTTTTGTCATATATTTTTATATTTTCTTATGTTCAGTCATGTAATTACAAAATTAAATTTGAGGAAGGTAATAGCTGATAGCTGATAGATAAAACTATCACAGTTGGTTGCACAGGAATGAAAGGAAAATGTGTAGAAAATTTCATCTCAATCGGTTGGACCGTTCGCGAACGCATGAAGGACAGACATACATACATACATACATACACACAAAGATTTTTATATATATAGATATAAACAAACATTGAAATCTGCTGTACAATCTCAAAAACAAAATTTGTTTGTTGGGTGGACATAATGATAAGGTTATATGCTAAATCTCATAATTTTCCCTCAGTTGGTTACTGAGATATTGAATTTTATATTAAGGCAACAACAACAAAAAACACACTAATTTTTTTTTTATAGTAAACACACCATTATATGGTTGTTGGTCGTTGCCATATTCTGTGAGTTCAGAAATAGTGTGGACATATGCTAGTTACGCAATAAAAGAGGGTTACATATTTATTAACTCTAGAGATGATTATCACGAGCCAAGACTAAGAGTAGCTGATTCCCGTCGCCTAAAAGGCTTGCAAATGCGATTCGTGAGCCACTTACCACGCGTTCGAAGCACAGCGGCGACTGATTTGGCAGCAGATCGAGTCGCGCTCGGGTGTTAACGTGTTAGTATGGGAGCCGGGTGTTCAGAAAGCAATGGCAAACTACTGAACATAAACCTTGCCATGACATCAACAACTAAATTACCACAATTAAAATGCTGGTGTTGACAGCGACGTCCTGTAAATAGGATATGAAAAAAAGGGTTAAGAGTTGTAGACAGAAGATCTTTAGTGAAAGATATTAGTGGATTCTAGCTATATAATGACTCTACTCAAAATAACGGCAAAGCATTTTGACATACCAATGTTAAAGATTTATATTCCAACAACAGATACAAGCGGAAAAAAATAATAATCATAGAGGCATGAGCGCAGAGCAGGATAAGCGACATGTAAGCACATCCTGGAATAATATGGAATAGGAGCCAGAAATGGCAGATGAGACTGGCTGATATAATTTTGGGGGAAAATCATCTCATTCTATGTATCACATTTACCCAACATGAATCTAGAAACGGTGTCAGTGGAGAAGCCCTAGAGGCAGAATGGGAAACACAACTGATTATGTTACGATTGGAAATAGATTTAACAAGCAACATTACACATGTGCGATCACAGAATATCAGCTCGAATCATAATCAAGTGGTTATATTAATACAAAAAAAATACTAAAAAGCATACACACAGAGTTTTAAAGACATCGATTTCACCGTGTGGAATGGCTCTCGTCGCTTCAGAGGTCACAGATTGTGAGAATTGTATGGATATTTTGCCTTGGCCATGCGGGTGTACGGGGGAATGAACAGGCTGATAGGCTAGCAGGGAATGCACCTCTTGGTGGTATCTTGCCTCTGGACAAGGGGAAAGTGGTCGTGCGCTTGTGGGACCAGGTGGAGAAGGCGGAGGAACAGATTGAGAACCCATATGTGGAAAGAATGAGATTGCGGGGGATCGGCAGGAGTTCTGGAAGAATCTCAAAACTGAGAGGGAAGACCAGGAGAACATTTAATCAGATAGCGGTGGGAACGATTAGTAGTACGACTCTTCGCTGGTTGTTGAAAGAGGGGACTAAGCACGTATGGGAATGTACTGAGTACAGTGATGTCGGTTCTTAACTAAACTCAACTGAACTCAAACGTTCACCGCAATAAGATATATCAGCATTGAAACAACCACAACAGCCGGAATACAAAATTAATACACCAAAGAACTGAAATGACATCACTAAAAAAATAACACACATATCAACGTGTTGACTAAAAACCAAAGATGGCAAAATAATAATAGAAAAAGATCTGATATTACTTGCATAGTCAGATTATTCATTCATTCATTATCATCTCGAAGAAGGAGACGAAGCCTTGTTAGACACCTTTGAGAACAAAGTCTTAAGACTCATCTTTGCACCCAGTAGTGAGTGGAAAAAAGGAGCAACAGAGACATTTATGATCTGTTTAAGTCCCCGCTAGTCACTGGTATCATGAAGGCTAATAGACTACAATGGTTGGGGCATATAGAAAGAATGGAAAATAATAGGGAAACAAAACTAGCTTACACTCAAGAAATAAACGACCGTAGACCCCGAGGTAGACCAAGAAGACGGTGGAGAGATAATATACAGACAGACCTACACGCACTTGGAATCAGCGACTGGCAAGAGAAGATCAACCAGAGAGACGAATGAAGACGGCTTGTTTCTGCAGTAAAGAACCTCAATAGCTCGGAATGCTGATGAAAAAGAAGAAGATTGTCATCTCGCGGTCTTGACAAAGAAACTAGGTCAGATTATGGGAAAGACTTTTATGATGATACAATATGTAGGCGAGGGAAAAGAAAAAGGGGGACAATCATAAATAAAGACTGATGCTTCCTTCACTACGGTGATAAGAGGTAGAGAGTAGGTCTGACTTCGTTATGGCCAAAGAAGAAAAGTAATAAAAGAGAGAGAACAGCACACCGCCCTCAACTGACAAAAAAAAAAAAGATGATAGTAATTAGATAAGAAGATGTACGAGATCTCGGGCAGGGGCCTCAACTATGGACAATAACTGTCATATTTGAGGTCCAGACAATAAATTAAGGTGATTGTGGTAGAAATAGTGGTTATAAAAGCTAAAAGGAAAAAAAAAGTTTTCTTTTTTTAAAAAAAAAGAGACTAAACAAACAAATCAAGGACAAATAAGCTCTTTATTTCTTCTAACAGGACATGGATAATACACGCGTGTCAATATCAGATACAACAGACAACTGTATATATCAAGCAACAACAGTTGGTAGCCCCTAACCATTCAGCAGCACTTAAGACAACAGGGTACACCAAGTACCACAACACAGGTGTTCCAAACAATAGCTGGTTAGACTGACATAATAAAGAACTTTGACACAAGCAACACTGCACAGACCATAAGGCGCTATACAAACATAAGTTACACAACATAAATCCTAAGATGCGACATAAACAAAAGAGTTGTGACACAAATTACTACACCACCAAGAACCCAGACCTGCTGACACTAACTAGTCAGCGCTCCTGTAACAATGGAAAACACAATCTATGATTATCATTGTAAAGAACCTAAATTAAACACATGAAGCAATGAGCACATACAATATAACATATAAATTAACCTACATATTATAAATGTTTTCCATCGAATTATCCACCTTGCTATTCCCTATAGTTGTACTACTGCTATTCTGAGGTAACCCTTGATGTCTGGCATGATCATTCTTTTGTTGCCTCATTCTTCTTCAAGGTGACTACATATCTAATTGTTAAATGCAACAATCAATTTTGCTTCATCAGATCACCCAATTTATTGTCTTCTCCAGCTATGCCGCTGCTGTCATGGGATTACACTTGATATTGCTAGGATAGAACACCTTCTAATGCAACAACCTCAGCCTGAACCATCTCCCCATCCATCCCAGCATTCACTCACATAATGTCTTCAGTTCAATGTAACTACCTCACACAGCTCCTACACACAAGCAGTGGAAGATTGATCTCATTTGTCCAGCTGTAAACACATATATGCAGGGTACATACATCAGACATTGCAAGCAAACACAGCATCTCAACACCTTTGGTTAACATACATCAGAAATTGCAAACAAACAACATCTCAACACTGATTTTGTTAACATACATCAAACATTGTAAGCAAACATCTCAACACCGATTTGACAAATACGTTTCAGACATTGTAAGCAAACACAACATCTCAACCCTGCTTTAGTTAACATACATCAGAATGACATCTTTATTCTGGTAAATTAGGCTGTCATTCTTAAATACCAAATTGGCAACATTTATCAAGGAACCCATAATCAGTTCCCTGTCTACACCTTGCAGAATATTTTATACATTAATTTGCAAAATATCACTGGTAACACAGTACAACACAGTATTACCTATAGACCACGTGTTCATAGAACACTATCAATGTTTAGCCCATGGTATAGCCAAGATCAAACACCACCTACCACACACCATCCACTATAAAACATATATTAACAGGTTTTACTCCTTTGTTCCACATATGATGGTACGCTTTACTCGAATATCACAATACACAACATAATAAACTCCGCCACCATCAGACATTCAGTTGTCTCAATTCAGGAACTTCACCGGACAACAACTCCAAAAATCCTGTACACAAGCAATGCCCTCGTGGCACGAACATACATGGACTATGTACATCCACACTAACTATATGATGCTTAAGCTGGACAAAACTGATACCCACATAACATATAAATGACAGGGAGCACATATTCTGCATCATCCCATGTTTCCTACACTTTCACCACACATCCTCACTCCTACAATATAACCCTGATTTATGATTGAAATCACCATACAGTCTACATAAGATACCGCAGGCCACTTCGATTACTGCAGGCCACTTCAGCCCCTTGCAGATATAATAATCATCATCCTCATCATGGCTATCATCATCATCACATGAGTACCATCACAACCATAGTCATCATCATGCGATACTTAGACAATGCCCATCCATGGAGTACCTACAGCACTACACCCAGTCATTGACAATAATTAACATAGCTTCCTTTATAACAGTAATTGTTCTTTTCATGTATGTCATACTTGATGGGTTTTACTGTCTAGTTAACTTTTGCTTTCTCATTAACACCGGTTTCAAAACCTCCAAATACTATATTCCTTGATGTTCCCTCAAGGAAACCAGAATTGAAATCCACCAGTCTATCATCACGTCATCTCAGTTGCACTCTGATGCACCATATGTCAAGAATTAACCATAACTCACCATCCTGATACTCAATGCACCACCGTTTACACACCTTCTGTGATTTAAATACCTAAACTTACAAGGGATGCCATATGATATTTGATAAAAGATATCAGCCCCAATATGACAGCACACACATTACAGTATGATATTACAAATTAATAACCTTCAAGTAAAACATGTTTAACTGTGAAAAGCAATGGACACATATACCCAGTGGAATTACCATATTTGTAGGATTTGACAATGTAACACTTGCACACAGAAGCATCACAACATTCACAGAAAGTTAAAGATAAACATGTATTACACAGGAAATCAATTGAGGAACCCTCTGAGGCCACCAAGACAGCTCATAAAATAAACACTAAGAGTGCCTCATTCATATGAGACAGAATCAAAGCACAACAATGTCTATGGCTGGATACAGAACATTAGTACTAATATAATAAACAGTGTACTATATCTTATATCATTATTACACACTAATGTCAACCAGTGTTGTCTATTGCCAACCACAACAGTGTACTATTATTTGTGAGTGGACAGCAAATGTACAGTTATGCCCACTATTCCCCACAATTTTTCCTATGATACACCGGTTATAAATTGTGCTATCTTACGCTTCATGTCACACGACAAATACATAATATCTCTGCGAAGGGTGGAACGCAGCACTAAATCACATTCTTCCCCTCAGTAAAGCCACACTTCATTCGCAGTTGTCATGATTACATTATGATTGCTGATACACACCCCGCGTATTAAAGCTGCATTATTTCCTATGCCTAGTAGCTATCAATCTGCATGGCGTCCCTACAATTCAATACATTATTTCCTTCACTTCTATTTATTACCTACATGTTCTAGCTACATAGCTTAACCATTAATCCATCATTGCCACATATAACATGTAAGTACTCTTCTCTGCTTTACACATGTTATAAATATGACACATATATTATGGTTATTTTCCCTTACTCATTTTTGCCTAGGAGTGTTCAAATTCAATAATTTACCAAACACTCAATCTTATGCCCATTATTGTCACAGAATAATCCTGCAAACATATCTGCTTTATACACATACACATATGATTCTCACCACTCTCTGTGATTCAGTAGCCTTTATTTCTAGCAATCTCACAAGCATTCACTCCCTTGCTAACATGACACCATGTGGCATTATTTCAGTCTTTACTATAAACTATAATTTATGACCCCACACATTGTAAATCCCACACTTCTGTTACCGTGGGATTTCTACATAGGGAAACCACAAAATCAGTTACACTGTATATTTTATTTTAGTTATAGGAAACACCTACACCTATCATATTCCACTCCAACTAACCATGCCTGATTGCTTATATCTCTATACATTAATTTATTAAATCTTATTTTCTTAGAGCTTTCAGGATGTTACATCATTCTGTAGAACAGCTCATTTTAGTAGTATTTATTCATATTATCTATTTATATTTCTTTGTTCCTACCATGTCGCCTAACAGCTTTGTTCACACATACCAGTTTTCCCACGCCTGTTTCGCAATGCAAACACTTTTTGAGCCTGTAACCTGCGGCACGCTTCGCTTCGCTTTAAAATATGAGTTATATTAATTACTTATTTTCAACTTAATCAGTTAAAACTTACAGTTTTACCAAAGCATTAGTTGACTACTGATCAGCTCAGGGAATTGTTCCCACATGTCAATACAACCAGAACAGCACTTCTGTTCCTATCAACAAGCCGGGCCAACATCTCTCATCAGCACAAACCAAGGTGGCTCACTGCTAACACAAAACTGGCTTCAGATTCCTTTGTCCGTTTGAGTTCCGGCAGTAGCCATGGCAATACAGCTTTCACAGACCAAACCAAGGTGCATCGGTTTGGCGCTGTGACAAATATATATGCTGCACACAATATATGATACTGGAGATATACCTCCTGAATTACGTAATTCTATATTAATTGCAATCCCGGGGGAATCAGGAGCCTTGGAATGTGATCAACATGTCTTTGGTCTGGTATTGAGACGAGAGACATTGGAGAACATCATGACGACTGGACAGATCAAGGGATAGAGAGGCAGAGGCTGACCAAGAGAAATGATGCTGGATGGATTGACTTCTTGTCTTCTCAAGAATCCCATTTCTGTATTTTTAATGCTGTTCATAGACAAAGAAAAAAGCATAATAATATTTATGGTGCATCCAATATCTATCTTTGCTTTATTGACTACACGAAGGCTTTCGATAGAGTGAGACATTTCAATATGGTAGATATGCTTGCAGATCTACAAATAGATGGGAAAGACATTATACTTATTAAAATATATATTGGAAACAACAAGCTGCCATAAGGATTGATAATGAAGTGGGATAATATGAACCTATTACGAGAGGTGTTAGGCAGGGATGTGTAATGCCTCCAGATCATTTTTCCCTATACAGTGAAAATATTTTCAGAAATGTAGAACATATAAATGGAATCAGCATTGGAGGACGAAACATCAACAACATTAGATATGCAGATAATACAGTATTGATTGCAGACAATGTGCAGGATCTGCAACAATTAGTAGATACGGTTGTAGCACACAGTGAACAACTTGGATTAGAATTAAATTGTAAAAAGACACATTATGGTCGTCACTAGGAAGAAAGAAATCCCATAATGTAATATACAAGTAAATGGGAATATTCTTCAACAAGTGAATCGGTACAATTATCTCGGAACAGTCATAACATCTGATGGGAGATGCCTTGAAGAGATTAGAACAAGAATCTCCATGGCCAAAGTAGCCTTTAGCAAGATGAAAAACATACTGACCAATAAAAAGATGTCAACTGAAACGAGAAAAAGAGTGTTGAGGGGCTACACAGAGCCCGTTCTTTTGTATGGATGTGAAACTTGGTCAATGAGCAGTCAAGCTGAAAAACATCTGATGTTTGCAGAAATGTGGTTTCTGAGGAAAATGCAAAGAATAACATGGACAGACAGAAAATTCAATGAGCAAGTAATACAGGAGACACATGAAAATCGTAATGTGATTAGAGAATTTAGACGTAGACAGTCAAAATCTATTGGACATGTTATGAAAAGAAATGGATTGGAGAACTTATTGACAACTGGCAAGATCGAAGGGAACATACCAAGGGGAAGACCGAGAGGAAAATACCTGGATGGCTTGGTCACATGGCATGATCGAGACAAGAACACTGAGCTTATCCACGACTCTGCTGATCGAGTGAAATGGCGAGTCATGTCCGCCCACGCTTTCCGACATGGTACATGAATGATTGACTGAATATCTATCGAAGCTGAAGTTGGTGTGCACTTAATGACTTATTTAGCCTCTTTTAACAGAACTCTGACCCGTTCAGCACTGTTTTTGACTCCAACAATACACAGACAACGTATTATTGTGACAGCTTCGTGTCCATTTTTTCTTGGTTGTAAACATACATACACATTACATTTATTTTGTTTTACTTGACGCGCATAATGTTGAAATGTAGTGGTACTAAACTGCGCAAAGGAAATACAGCAAAATGCAACACATTACAAGGTTACTGTAGGCAGAAATGCAATTTATATTTGATGTTTGATAATGTCTGCTTACTGGTTAACGAGCAATCGGTGTTGCATCTGTACTACTTTTCTGTCAGTCAGGTTGCATGGTTGCATATTTACTAATTAGTTATGTCGCTACAGTAGAAACGCGCTAATTAAAATAAAGGAACATTTCTTCACACACATTCTGTACGTATCTGATATGTGGTGCCAGCCCCATATTTTGTATAAATGTCGTAGGCACTTCTACTGAGTGAGTGCGTGGCGCGACTCTGTGAGCTGTGAATTTTGCGTGAAATGCTTTGACATCTGTCCGCGGTTGTCTGTAGCGTGAACTGCATGTTCGGAACGATGGTGGCCGGATATTGCTGAACTGACTGATTTGCCTATTCGGTTCACATGTCCATTTTTCAGGAGACTCCTTTGAGTTGTCGCTGGAGCTTCAGAGTTCGTGCTTTGTGCGGCACTTTTAGCGGGTTGCCCTGCGGGAAGAGACCAAGCCATATGGGATAAAACCCGGGTAAATGAAGTCTTTCTGGAGGTCTTTTGTGTTGGCATTCTGGCGGTGGCATTATGCACAGTGTACCTGTGCGGGCTGTTGGCTTGCCGAGACTCCTGTCTATTCCATTATTCACATAGGGCCGTGAGGAGCATTTTGTGTGATACTCACTGGCACTGGAACGGAGCATAATGGAGACGACCCGTTGCCGTGAAGTTGTAACCGCGACTAACTAACTAACTAGTTATGTCGGTACATACAATTGCATATTAAGTGACAACTCACCCACACTCTTAGAACCTGACGTTATTCATCTATTTATTACCGTTTGCTACCAACGATTGGCCGTTGTAAACGCTGCCACAAGCTTAATGTGTGGTTTGGGGTTATAGTTGGGGCCTCGATATAACATTGGCTAGCAGGCTTGCCTTTCGGTCCGATGGTCATGAGCTCAAACATTGAAGAGCCTCGATATATTTTTTCGTTAATGTTTGACGTGGGTTCCCAGGTCGACCCAAAGTAAACGGATTACAATAAAGTTTCTCAGGAGGCCGCCGGCATGATAATGACCACACCACCAATCAAGTGACTACGGCATTTATAAACAATATGGGGCTGGCACCACATATCATATACGCCCAAGGTGTCTGAAGAAAGGTTCCTTTATTTTAATTAGCGTGTTCCTACTAAAGCATGTAGTTAAACCCTTTTAACTCAACATAAGTCGCAGTCCGATATCCAAACATTCCTTTGGAGTGTTATTTATAGCCCACTCTTCTTCTTCTTCTTCTTCTTCTTCTTCTTCTTCTTCTTCTTCTTCTTCTTCTTCTTCTTCTTCTTCTTCTTCTTCTTCTTCTTCTTCTTCTTCTTCTTCTTCTTCTTCAGCCGAGAGAAAGAGAGAGAGAGAGAGAGAGAGAGAGAGAGAGAGAGAGAGAGAGAGAGAGAGAGAGAGAGAGAGAGAGAGAGAGAGAGAGAGAGAGAGAGAGAGAGAGAGAGAGAGAGATGTAACGTCGTGTCGAAAGAACTAAGCGTTATTTCCAGTGATGTAACGTCATATCAAGTGATTTACACGTCATGTCGAGTAATTTACACGTCATGTCGAGGGAATTACGCGTGATACTGATTCCAGTCTGACTTGGAAGAGTGTGGGCTTTGCTGGTCACGTGTTTCAACCACTGGATCACAATCATCATGACAATACCTTTAACGCTGCACCTCTCAGAAGATACATGTATCCCGTTTTACCCATGGTGAAAACAAATTGTTTGCGTAAATAACAAATGTATTTGTATTTCAATGAATTAATTTTCATAACCACATAGTTTATGGTTTTCGTTTTTTCTTTTTTTGTTTAATTTTCAGGGTTGTTATCCTGGTTTTGTTATATCCCGCGCTGTCCACAGCGATGTCACAAAGTGTGTTACAGTTTATTTTATTTCTTCGCATGCAATCTTCTCATTGTTGACATTTTAGATTTTATTATTTTTAAAATTAGTAATGTGACTGGTTACAATTATTAATGGAACGTTATGTTTAGTGGACTCAGAAAATGCTGGGAAAAGTTTATTTTAAAAGTAAGCCATTATTTGCATGTAAAGTCATCAAATAACTGTCCGTGAATACATAATCTCCTCACAGAATGTCCACACGGGATGTATGGTGACAACATGTATCTGTCTGTCAGTTTGCCTGTGTTCTTGGGAGGGAACGATTACTTGCACCAGCGATGCTGGGAGATGTATTTGCAAAGAGGGATACTGTGGAAACTGTGCAAACATGAAATAAATGAGTGTGACAGCCTGGAGCCGTGAGTAGTCCGAACGACGCGTGTTGATTCTTCTGCTGTCACATCTTCTGTATCACATGTTGTAACTGGACGACGTGTGTGTGTGTGTGTGTGTGTGTGTGTGTGTGCACGCACGCGTGTGAGACTGTGTGTAATCAAGTTTTATTATGGCGATCATGCTTATCTACATCCCAAATATACATATATAATCATCATCATCATCATCTTCATCATCACCATCATCATCAACATCAAGTGCCTTGCCAGTTTGCGTATGCGTTCACGTCTCTGTACAGATCGCGGTCGTTGGTGTTCTGGATCAACTCTCCTGATGTTATTCCTCCGTGCCACTGTCTCAACCCACACAACATTCTATTGCTTGGTCTGCCTCTGTCTTTCTTTCTACTCTGGCTGTCCAAATAATTCGCAACATTTGTATCACGAACCGTCACTTGCTAAGCTACTTTAAGTCGGCTCACTGGCAAAGGGCTTATGGACACAGTTCGTAATCCCGTATACCGCGTTCGAAACACAGCTGTAGGTGATTTCTCAGCATACCGCTTTGCGTTTTTTAAAATAAAATAGTATGAGTGTCGGTCGTTCAGAAATAAATGGCAAACTACTGAACGTAAACTTGCCAAGAGATCACGAACAGCGCATGGTAGATTGACTGCCACGTCCTTTAAAGGATAAACAACTTTAAAGTAATAAAAGGGCCCTTGAAAGATGGGGTAAGGCAGGTTTGTAACCAAGAACACAGTGTTCGTTGCCTCCCCTTCAGACCGACAGCCTTCATGACTAGGATCTAGGAGCATGCTGCAGACTTTGTTTCCAGCATCACATATGCAGTTGTGGCGAGGGTTATCACCCAAGTCGAACACAACTGAGCATTGCCCACTTAGAGGTGGGTTTATCTAGTCGTAAACGTCTTATTCAATGGACACTGTGTGGAGCCGGCGAAGCATTGAATAGCACTATGGTCATCCCCAGAAACATGTGATTTTACATGAGCATCTGCAACAATATCTGGTGAGGCACATAGTCGTTAGTGTTCTCTGGGTCTAGTTGTATCACATGGCAGTGTGCTATCTCTGTCTTCACTGAGAGAAAAGTTGAACTCACACGGAAGTCTGAATATGTAATAATACAACGGGAAATTATGAGCGATTACATGTAGATGTGGCAATCCAATCCGATAGTAGATCATACAACATGTTTCAACACAAGTGGCGGGGAATAAAAAAGTGAGAGAGGGAGATGATGAGGTTGGAGAACAAATCGCGTTGAGGCAAACGAAGGATAAATATACTGTTAAGAAAGGAAACAAAGAGATGACAAGAAAATTAAAAAAAAAAAAAAAAAGAAGTTAATGGGACTTGCATATATTGTGTGTAAAAAATATAAAATAACACATAGTCAAGCAGCTTTACAGAACAGGATTAAGACACATATAGAACTTTGCGGCGACTAGCCTTCATCCGTAAATAAATACATACACAAAACACAACATATAGTCACAGAGAAGACCCTCCGGTGACTACATTAAGGCATAAGGACGGGATAAGAAGAATAAAACATATGATAAAATGAAAGCAATGAAGTGAAAATGAAAACTTGAAAAAAAAAATGTTGCCACTTATCTCAGAATCTCAAGCTTTATAATACAATTTCATTCATATATTATGTGTGACTCAAAGAGTACTAACATACAAAAGTTAAAATAAAAAAAGCAAAATTATGGCGCTGAATATACATCTAAGAGTATATATCTGAATATATAACAACAGAAAACACAGTATAAGAATAAAAGTCAGTTGTATTAAGAAATTAATATAATACTATTTATATAGGTAAATTAGAAAAGAGATGTTTTTGCCTATAAGACGCGAGAGTATTGATATTTCATGATGTGCAGCTTCTCTATAATCTGTAATAACACACTAGATACACAAAGGATATTTCTATACCGTATATCGTCAAAATATAATGCAAGTTGGCAGGTCGCCGGGCCATTAAGTATACAGATAAATAGCACACCTCTGAAACAAGTTAAACAATTCAAATATCTTGGAAGTATGATCACAAAAGATGGTAAACTGGACAGAGAAATCGAAATCAGATGTCAAAAAGCTAGTCGACATACATATCACTTATCACCCTTACAGAAACATCCAAATACAAGTATACCTATGTCCGCAAAACGACAGATAATAAACAGCATTTTCACACCAACCCTTTCTCCAAATCACACTTTCGCAAAATCAACACCTGCGAAATGAGATGCCTGAGGAAAGCTGCCAACTAATCCGAGACCGAGTAAGAAATGCTGTTATCAGACAGACAGTGGGATCAACACCTTTTGCTACATTTTGTGAAAGACAGAAGTTCAAGTGGTTTGACCATTTCATTAGAATGTAACATCATCAACTACCATCACTGACCTTACATCAAAGATCATATGCGACGAGACCAAGAGGACGTCCAAGAAGAAAATGGATTGACGACATCAAAGACATTGTACAACTACACGGAATGACACTATCCAGTCCCGCCCACCGGGCGCTGGAGCGCAAATTATTCCTCCCCACGACGCTTGACGGCAGAAGTGGAAAATGATGATGATATGATGATGATGATGATGATGATGATGATGATGATGATGATGATGATGATTATGATGATGATATCGTCAACTTAATGTGTGAGAAGTCAGTAATGAAAATACTGGAATGCATGGGTGCGTGCAGGTTCATATCTTCTGCATTCACACTCCAGATTCAGGTGTAAACCTCAAGACAAATATCGCTTGTCACCTGAATGAAGAAACAGTCCGGGGATACTCAAGTTAACAGCCATAAAGTGAGGAGTATAAAAGGCAGATGGATGTTCGTTCATCACGAATGATGAGGACCATTCATTCATTGCATCTTTTGATTTAATAAAAGGCAGATACAGTTGCTCTGGATATGAAAAGTAATGCCACGGAGGAATTTAGTCATCGAGAATTCATGTGTACTATCTAGTAGCATAATACTCCAGTGATCAATAATATGCACGACTCCACTTGGAGAGCAGCAACGATACAAATATTATAAATGGTTCAATGATGATATGACACTATATTTACGGTTACTATGAATGATAAATGTACTTTTCTTTGTCATAATTCCAGGCCATGTGATCGGGCTCACATGTACTGCAAAAACACTATAGGCTCCTACAAATGTTTTTGTAGGGATGGTTATTTCATGTCTGATCTTGGCTACTGTACACGTGAGTTATTATGTTTTAATCAATATATCTATACAATATGCATTTACGTATCTTAAATGTTTCTTAACACCTAACAATACGTAATATGCTTTAGAAGTGAAAAGAAGTTGGTGACATTTGAAACACATGCGTTTATGCTGTTTCATTTCGTAATAATACACGAATTAATTTTGACTAGCGAGAATTAGTAGCGGTTCTCTCCGCGTCGGTCACTTACGGGGTATGTGAGCCAGTTGCTCAGAAAGCAATGGCAAACTACTGAGCGTAATCTTGCCAAGAAATTGACAATCAGCTGAAAGGTGCTGATGTTGACAATGATGTCCTGTAAAAGATATGCGGAAAAAAAAATCCAAAAATGCACTGTGATACATGAGTACAGTTTACGTCGTTGTCTATCTTTTGTTTGCATAATCTGCACTATTTCCATTGCTTCGAGATGTAAATGTTGTGCATTCAGTGTCCATATGTAAAGTGTCGTCCTTCATCGTGTATTACGTGAATTTAGTTTGATTTGTTCGTCGTGAATTCATAATGTGCCTGCACTGATTCAACATTCTATATTTTCTCTACTGAGTCAATATTCTTTAATTTATCTACTGATTCACTATTGTTTACTTTCTCTACTGTGTCCACTTCCTTTGATGTCTCCACTGAGTAAACATTCTTACGTTCACCACTGAGTCAATATTAATAATGTCTCCACGGAGAACATCCTTTGATTTCGCCACTGAGTCGACATTGATTAGCGCCCTAACTGTTAAAAACTGGAGAGGCATACGGTAATGACCGGTGATGGTAAGCTAGTATTTGTGGCCACAAACGATCATAATTGTGTTTCCCAGATCATTCTGTTTTAATGTCGCCTGTATAACTATACCTAACATCGACATAGTTTTGATGCAGAAATCATCCAAACAACGACTGTCCAACTGCAACTAATTTATGAACACTCAAGGAGACATGGCTATAGAGAAGAAACATGGCAAAACACACATAATTTAAGAGTTAACAAGTATATGTACAACAAAAATAACCGTTCGTTTCATCTACTTTAAAACTAGCCAGAAATTTCGGCTTTCGGGGCCCGTAGCAAGGAAAATGGAGACGTCGAGAAATGTTTAACCTTTCTGTCACTGTGCACACAAAATTGTTATAATGCTTAACGATAAAGTAGAATGGGTTTAGCTTACCGGTCAACGAAATATTTGATAAAAAAGGTTTTACAATGTTTACATCTTACCTCCCGCTATTCCATTCCAAACACCGGAAACACTTCTTTAAACGCGTCGAGCTTTTCACGTAATATTCGGTGGTCAGATAATTGTGAGAATATTGGTTCGAACCGTTCTCATGAATTGTCTGAAGCAATGGGGTGTCCTACCTATCGGTTTCCCCAGTCTGTCATACACACAATTAACTTCCCTCCCCGGCATATTCTGTACACAGATGAAATAAAGATTCACACACAATATATATATATATGCGTACAGGTTCTGAATCTTTAACAAATGCATTATGTAGCACCTGAATAGTTTACCAGAGGTCCGGTAAAGATAGGCTCTTCCCTATAGAATATTGAACCAAAAGTGACGATAGATTGAACTCTGCATAGACTGTCCAGAATTTACAGAGATATCAAAATCTTCAAAAGAAGATGAATCAGTAATCATAGCATGATAAGAATTGTAAGTATAGAGAAGTATGATACTGTGGTATAGACTTCGAGATGCAAAGTTCGAATCTCAGGCTGTCTCTCCTACAGAAGCAATGGTGCAGTTTCAAACTTCACCAAAATACATAAATGACATGTATTATATTTCTCATATCAACCAACTATTGTATTAAGTATATAACACAAATATTATCATTAAAAAAACATATTTCGCTCACCAGTAACAACATAGAGGCAAAATGGGCCTAACACCCTCTCCCGTTTAGAATTCACATCGTCATAGTTGGGACTTCCAGACTCAAGTGACTATGTCTGGTCCCACCCGGGAGAAACTTGCCGACCTATTCTATTTGGAGCCCCAGCACCAAATTCCTCACCTCGTTCCGAACGATGAAATGAGCTACCTTAAAAGGAATCGCCAGTGGCCCTGCCGTCAAATTCGTTTTTCCGAGAAAAGCCATATTAACCGTCTGCAAGCTGTATTAAACTAGGACATTATGTCACAAAACTCCCCGATTAAGCTTGTTGTTCCAACAAGAAATTCCAGTTTGAAACAGCTTTCAGACTCCATGTGGCAACCATTTCCTGATTCTCTCCTACCCAGTCTCCTTTCCGAACTTACTTCCGCCTGATATGTCTATACTAATTCTCCTAGCTCACAAATTCCGTTGCTATAAATCACTAATCCTCCTGAGTCGCTTGCAATCGTACTCTGAATGGACGTTTGCGATCTCAGAAATAAAATAGAGGGTTTACACCCCCCCCCCCCTAATGTGAAGACATGTGTGATGGAAAAAGGAACGACTTCATTCGTCCTCACTTGTCCTAAAAAAAAAATAGACTCATCCGTAGATTTCCTTCTAGTAGGATGATAACTCTATTTGATAGTAATGTTTCAGCATTTCCATTTAATTCAGTCATGTCGGCATACGGAACCGATACAATTTTGACTAGCACCTTGATACGTCTCCATTCTCATATTCCCCTATTATTCGTGCTAATATATATCCTGTTTTGCCTAACACCAAGAATCTAAAATATGCTCCTGCAGACATGAGTTAATATAAAGCAAGGTCTAAAACTCAATTAATTCTGGCGATTTGCAATAAGAATTAGTTCCGTGGTTTACCTATGTAAATACTGCCCTGTTTATGACTAATATGAAAGGGTAACATTCTCTCCTCCAACTTCTATGTCTATTGTTGATTACGAGGATAAATCTACTCCTTATGTCATAGATTAACTCTCGGCCGTCCTATCGACGTATTTTCAACTCAATAGAACCGAATTCTCTGTCGTCAGTAGAAGTCAAATGTATCAGCTGGTGATGATTCATTGTTTATCAACATTGTCCTAAACTCTTTCCGGTTAAGCAAAGGGTATTCCCCCGCCTGAATTCCGCGTATAAGTCACAATTACGTGTCTCCCGCGGGTTTTCTGAAAAAAATGCAGACGAACAAAACTGGTTCTAGTTTCAGTTTCAACCCTTTTTTCTAATAATGGTAGCGACCTTATCCGTGTATTTTCTTTTCCTGCCTGATAGTGCAGCGAATGCCTTGTCGGGTGAAATGAAACTAGGTCAACCTCTCACTAACTTGTACTGTGACCGAGATTCTTGTATAGTTGGCTATCAGTAAATGATTCCAATTGAAGAATAATTATTCCAAGCATTTGGGTCCCCGAGGTGACGTTTTAAGATGTCATCATGTGTCCCGCTTAGGAATAATTGAAAAGACTTCTAATGCTTCGTAGCAATGAGGTCTAAAAATCCACTAATCGTAGAACAACAAGAGAGTTTTTATCCTGAATGAAGCTCTTGTAATAAAAGTAAAGAATAATAATGTGCACTGTTTTCCTTACGAGTTTCTGCTAGCTAGGGAAAAGAGATACACTCTCCCTCGTTCATTTTACCACCTCACCAGGAAGTAAAGATAAATACAGCAGTTACTCAAATAGAAAGAAGGACAAGCTCCGCGCTTGCTCCTTCACCTGTCATACGGGGAGGACTAAATCTGTACCACCCGTCTGTTTTATCCACTCACATAGATAAAGATGAAATATGACAGTTCATGAAACAATACTGGGAAGTTAAAACTGCCTGCATGTTCCATATTCCTCTGAAATGAGGATAAAGAAGAGATGTCAACGCCGGAGTGTAGTTCCCTACCAACCTCACAGAATTGAAAGCTAAAAGGTGAGTTCCACTCCTAAAATCACGTACAACTTTTCATAATTCGGGATAAAGGCGAATAGATATAAATACACCTTAACGCTTAATTGACGGTCCCATAATGGGAAGTAGATGAAACTTCTATTGTTGAAAGCCTATGATACGTCTGGTAAAGGTTCCCGATATTCAACTGCACTTCTATCGAGAGTGTTATGCACAACACTTGTGAGATAATGCAATTGAAGAAAATACCCTGTGTACTCCGACACCAGGTACAAATCAGCCACTAACGACCGACCTTTTTATAAACCGGATGCGGCGAATCAGGGTCATGGGGTTTCCCGAAGAATGTTTCCCTAATTACCTTACGCCTTCCAGTGGTTCTCACATGTAGAATCTGACGAAAAGGATAAAAAATCGGGATTCCCGACTAAAGTTTACGCTCTGTTTTCTATAAACATGACGTCTTCTTTTCCGGTCCTACATGTGAAACAATATTTGAACGAGGGACTATTATGGCTTATTCATTTAATTGGAGGGGTGGTTATGTTATCAATTATATTCCAAATGTCTTCCTAACCAAATATATGGGTAATTATTTTTACAAGAAGATTTTCGGGAAATCAACTAGTTGCCCAAGTCCTATTGAAAAATGGTTTGTGCCTTTTTGGTACTGGTGAGTTTACAACAAATTAAAATAACAACAAATTTTTATTGACAACAAATTTTGCACAAATCACATGGCAATATTGACAACTAAGTAATAAACATAAATGGTCATATGTGAGCAGATGATGATATAAAAACTACTCAACATAATCAAAGTTCCACTTCCTAACCTCTAACACCATCTGTGAACACCTCTATCAATTGACGGTACAAGAACATTCTATTAATTCAATGCCGTTCCACCTGTGATTTAACATATAGTTTTCCATACATTATCCACTTAATTTTAAATGTCAGCATGAGCAACCTTAAAGTTAATAGGGAGAACTGACTCGATCATAGAGATAGATGAAAATGAGATACTCGGGCGTGCCACCAATCTGTGAGCCCAAACATATCAAAATATTCCGGACGAGTTCTCCAATTGTGGGGTAGTAAATGTAAATACTAGATGAAATGATTGTCTAGGGAAATAAAGGCCTCGGATTCACCCTAAAAGGCATTTGATCAAGACAGTTTCATTCTTAAAAGTCTCCAGGAATATAGAGTAGTGTTGGCTCTTTTAGCAGAGAATAGATCAATTAACCACAGATCCCCAGCAAGCTGGTGTCCTTATATATATATGAGACTGTGTGTTGGCTGACCTCCCCACTGGATTCTCTGCATATAAATATGATTGTGACATTAACACATTTATCTATCATGACACACTTTGTAACACTGGTCACAAGACAATGAAAACTCTCCTGAAGAACATATATATATTTTATTAACAGAATCTCTATCATGGAATTTCGAGACTCTGTCTCCAATACACTCTACAAAACATCAGAACAAAACAATTACATTATCAAGGAATGACTTAACTTCTAAACTAAAGAACCTCTCCTCCTCCTCTAATTCTCCCCTCACTCTTGATGGTGATGGTTTCCCGAATAGCTCTCTCGGGACAACCTTTAACTTTGTTCCGTCTAATCAACCACCAGACCTATACCTCACTACCTGATGTCTATTATATGAAAAACCAAACAGATCATAAATCATGGATCTTACTGTTGATTGTGTCATTGTTATAACTAAGTCTTGAATAAGCCAATCCTCTAAATCAGGAGAATGTAGACTCACCCCATACTGGGCTTTTTTTCAACTATCTTTATTCTCCAAAAGAAGAATTCCCATGACGACACTTCTACAGTTCTAACCTAACTCCTCCACGTACTCTACCGCTGAAATAGATGGGGTTTATTCCATCCTGAACTGACCTAACCACAAAAGGGTGTTACTGAAAAAACAAGGTTCTCTGGATGCTGAACCTATGATGGTGGATATGGAATCGATGACGTGGATCCCATCCATTGGATGGTGGATATGGAATCGATGACGTGGATAACATCCCTTGGATGGTGGAACCTACTGGCATCACAAATGTGACTGTCCACCAATGATCCTACAGGACTTCTGAGATAAATGATGATGTTGTGACTTGAACTCTGGCCTCTTCAATCTGGCGTGGGTCTGGAGAGGAAAATATGTCTGCACTAATTAGGGATTTCACCCATTGGAAGTATTCTCCATCATTCTTGAAAAGGTTAAAGCACGGACTCTTAACGACGTGACTGGGGTTGTTGGTGAAGGAAGGACTCTCCATAAGCATGGGTCATAGCTAGTTGAACCTCTCTAGACGGCCTCCTGAAGATTGTAAGATTAACATGCTTCATCGTTGACAAAGACGAAATCTCCAATGTCTCAGTACGACATTTAAACAAACCGGGGGAACGTAGCTGGGTTCCGATCTCATTCAAATTATGATGACCACTCATAAGGAAAGTACAATCCCATCCGTGAGCTTCGGCAGACATATAACTTCCATGATACACCAGGAAGAATAAGGGGCACCTCTCTCAGACTAAAATAAGGGGTATATGAGGCTTTCAACAGCACTTGGCCAAGGCCCTGTAAACCATGATGACACCAAAACAAAGGGAGTTAACCCTGACTTGATTTTCTCACAGCGGCCAGAAAAATAACAATGGATTAGTTCCCCTGTCAATGCTTTGGTTTTCTTGGAATGATTGTATTGCTAAAAAAGTGACGACTGCCGATGTCCAAACGTACGGAGTGACGCCTGGGTTGGACAGCTAGCTCTTCCAAAAAGAATTACCTCCTCCGTCCTTCTGTCACTCCTCACACACTCAAAAAGTAGCGGCCTCTCCCGCCAAAATCATATTCCTCCTTCATCTAGGACTGGCCCAGGGTGGACCCATCTCGGTTGTTATAGCCCTAGATAAAAGTATCGCCACGGTTTCTGACTCTGCCAAATGTCCCTCGCCAAGCCTTTATGTCTGCAAAATTAAAATGACAAGCCTTGAACATCCTTGCTTAATATACATTTTCATAGACGCACAAACAGATACACACATTGGCCATATCACCAGAGGATAGGGGCCCTCCCCGCTGTTCTCGGCAAGTACATTGTATCTAAATCTCTGTTGACAAACGGGGTCTCTATGCACTGCCCGCAAACATAATTAGTCCACTGACTGGGGAAGGGGGACGGCATTATAAACTGTTCCCACCACCCTCACGATACAACACAGACGACTAACAGGACGCCACAGATACCGCAAAATAGATATACTCTCCCCCACACATGAAAAAACCCACTCTATGGGAGTACAACATTCTGTTTTAGAACATGACCGGGAGTGGGACTAAACCGTCTAGGGGTTGTAATATCTGCTCCAATGTCTTGTTATTATGTTAAGCAATCCTGCATGATTTATAGCAGGTAGAAATGAGTACACAGGTATTCAAACCGTTCTCATGAATTGTCTGAAGCAATGGGGTGTCCTAACTAACGGTTTCCCCAGGCTGTCATACACACAGTTAACTTCCCTCCCCGGCATATTCTGTACACATATGAAGTAAAGATTCACACACAATATATATGCGTACAGGTTCTGAATCTTTAACAAATGCATTATGTAGCACCTGAATAGTTTACCAGAGGTCCGGTAAAGATAGGCTCTTCTCTATAGAATATTGAACCAAAAGTGAAGATAGATTGAACTCTGCATAGACTGTCCAGAATTTACAGAGATATCAAAATCTTCAAAAGAAGATGAATCAGTAATCATAGCATGATAAGAATTGTAAGTATAGAGAAGTATGATACTGTGGTATAGACTTCGAGATGCAAAGTTCGAATCTCAGGCTGTCTCTCCTACAGAAGCAATGGTGCAGTTTCAAACTTCACCAAAATACATAAATGACATGTATTATATTTCTCATACCACCAACTATTGTATTAAGTATATAACACAAATATTATCATTAAAAAAACATATTTCGCTCACCAGTAACAACATAGAGGCAAAATGGGCCTAACACCCTCTCCCGTTTAGAATTCACATCTTCATAGTTGGGTGTGTGGAGCTTGAGGGTGTGTGGAGCTTAGGGGAAAATCCTGACACATGGACCGCAATCTATGCACCTAACAGCAAGAAAAAAACAAAACAACCGGCCCTAAGGCTGGGAACATGGAATGTAAGAACCATGACCCCTGGCATCTCAGACAATCTAACTGAGATTGTGGATGCCCGCAAAACTGCAGTGATAAACAATGAACTACTAAGACTGGGGATAGACATTGTCGCCCTGCAAGAGACTAGACTCCAAGAATCTGGAAGCATCAAGGAGAGGGACTTCACTTTCTACTGGCATGGCAAGCAGTGCGGGAAGACCAGGGAGCATGGAGTTGGATTCGCTATCAGAAACAAGCTGCTTAATTCCATCACACCACCAAGTGATGGCACTGAAAGAATACTTCAGCTCCAACTCCAGACAGAGGCAGGCCCAGTTAGTATTATAAGCGTTTACGCCCCAACACTAACTGCAGCATCAGAATCTAAAGACAAGTTCTATGACGACCTTAGCAAAGAAGTCAGTGAAACACCAGAGAAACAACATCTTTTTATCTTGGGGGATTTCAATGCCAGGGTTGGCTCCGACCACAAATCTTGGCCTTCATGTCTAGGACAGTTTGGCGTTGGGAAGATCAATGACAATGGACAACGTCTCTTGGAATTCTGCAGCTACCATAATCTGTGCGTGACCAACACCTTCTTTGACACGAAACCTCAACACAAGGTGTCATGGAGGCACCCCAGATCAAAGAACTAGCACCAACTCGACCTGGTGCTCACTAAACGCAGCAACCTCCAAAAAGTACAGCTGACTCGCAGCTATCATAGTGCTGACTGCGACACCGACCATTCACTCGTCTCCAGCAAGGTGAAGATAAAGCCCAAGAGAATCTACAGAAGCCGAACAGAAGGAAGACCATGCATTGACACCAGCGGCACCCAAAATAAAGAGAAGGTCAACAAATTCATGCAGGCTCTAGCGGATACTCTGCGTGGCCCCACAAACGGAAATTCCACCGAAAGATGGAGTCATTTTCGTGACACCATCTACAATACAGCACTATCAACATTTGGCAAGAAGCAAACTAAGTCAACCGACTGGTTTGAAGCACACTCAGAAGAGATGCTCCCAGTCCTGGAGATAAAGAGACATGCATTCTCAATGTATAAAACATCACCTTCAGAGAAAACACTGCAGGCATTGCGAACGGCCAGAAAAAGAGTACAACAGATGGCAAGAAGATGTGCAAACAGGTACTGGCTACAGCTCTCTGCTCAAATCAAAACTTGTGCAGACACTGGAAATATAAGAGGAATGTACGAGGGCATCAAGCAAGCTGTCGGTCCATCAAAAAATAAGATGGCCCCTTTACGATCAACTGAGGGGGTAATCATAAAAGATCGAGCGAAACAAATGGATCGCTGGGTAGAACACTTCTCAGAGCTATACTCAGTGGATAACACTGTCAGCAAAGAAGCTCTGGAAGCCATCGATCAACAGTCTGCCATGCATGCCCTGGATAACGAACCCTTGCCTCACAGAAATCAGCGAAGCACTAGACTCTCTCAAATCCGGCAAGGCACATGGAAAAGATAGTATTCCACTTGAAATCTTAAAATGTAGCAAAGAAACAATCATCCCAGAACTGTATGCAATATTTCAGCTCTGCTGGAGAGAAAAATCAATACCACAAGATATGAAAGACGCAAACATCGTTACCCTTTATAAAAACAAAGGCGACAGAAGCGACAGCAACAACTATCGCGGCATTTCCCTACTCAGCAATACAGGCAAGATTTTTGCCAGAGTAATCCTTAAAAGATTACACATTCTTGCTGAAAGAATCTACCCCGAATCGCAGTGCGGATTTAGACCCAACAGGTCCACCATCGATATGATTTTCTCACTCCGGCAGCTCCAAGAGAAGTGCAGAGAACAGAGGAAGCCATTATATATTGCCTTCATCGACCTCACTAAGGCATTTGACCTCGTGAGCAGAAGCGGCCTTTTTAAGGTCCTTGAAAAGGTTGGATGTCCACCCACCCTTCTTAGTCTCGTGAAATCATTCCACGGAAACATGCAGGGGACCATTTTATTTGACGGTTTAACATGCCAGTCATTCAGCATCAGCAGCGGAGTAAAGCAGGGCTGCGTGCTTGCTCCTACACTCTTTGGTATCTTCTTCGCTGTTCTCTTAAGGCAGGCATTTGGGACTGCCACTGAAGGCATATACCTCCACACAAGATCTGATGGCAAACTTTTTAACCCATCAAGACTCAAGGCAAAGATCAAAATAAGATCAAGATGTGTAAGAGAACTACTTTTTGCAGATGATGCAGCACTGACTACTCATACAGCAGAAGATCTCCAAAAGCTCATAGATCGTTTTGCAGCCGCCTGCAAAGACTTTGGGCTCACCATTAGCCTAAATAAAACAGAGGTGATGGAACAAGACGCTGGTGCGCCCCCATCAATCAAAATTGCTAATTACGAATTGAAGGTCGTCCACGATTTTGTGTATTTGGGGTCGACAATATCAGATAATCTTTCATTAGAGACAGAAATCGACAGACGCATTGGAAAGGCAGCCACAACATTTTCCAGGCTAGCTAAAAGAGTTTGGGAGAATAATAGACTAACAGAGCATACAAAAGCTCAAGTATACAAAGCGTGTGTTGTTAGCACACTACTCTGTGGGTCTGAATCCTGGACCTTGTACTCAAGACAAGAAAGGAAGTTGAATTCCTTCCACATGAGATGAATGAGACGTACCCTGGGCATAACATGGAAAGACCACATAACAAACAATCAGGTGCTTGAACGAGCAGATATTAACACAGTGCACACCCTCCTCAAGCAGAGACGCCTCCGGTGGCTGGGCCACGTATCTCGAATGGAGGATGAACGTATTTCCAAAGATCTCCTTTACGGAGAACTAGCCACAGGAAAGAGGCCAACCGGAAGACCCCAAATGCGATATAGGGATGTGTGTAAACAAGATATGAAAACCATTGGAATAGATCCAGACACGTGGGAGAGAGTTGCAACAGACAGATGCTCCTGGAGAAGAGATGTACGAAACGGACTGGTGCTCTTTGAGCGCAATCTGATCCAACAGACTGAGGATAGGCGGCACAGGCTCAAAGCGCAGTCACTTACTGTGGGACTTGCCTCGTCTTACAGATGTGGAAACTGTGACAGGGATTGTCACTCTCGCATTGGACTATACAGTCACCAGCGGTGCTGCCAGGCACCTCCCAAGCGGCACAACTCTATAGTCCTTCAGGACTGAAAGAGGCCTACTACTACTAGTTAGTTAGTTAGTTAGTTAGTTAGTTAGTTGGTCGCGGTTCCAACTTCACGGCAACGGGTCGTCCCCATTATGTTGCGTTCCTGTGCCAGTGATTATCACACAAAATACTCCTAACTGTCATATGTGAAAAGTGGAATAGAAAGGGGTTTCGACAAACCAACAGCCCGCATAGGCACACTTTGCATAATGCCGCCGTCAGAATGTCAGCACAATAGTCCTCCACAGAAAATACAGTTGTTCATCGTCAGCTTGCAAGATTATCTAGTTATTTTATTCTATGTTGTGTGACTTCTGCAGTATGTACCTGACGAGATGGAGCGTAATATGCCAGGCAATAAATACAATCTATGGTTGTTTTCTTCTCTATTCAAATTTTATGTTTCTTGTTGGACATAGTATGTCGGGGAAATACGCCATGGAATAAATCGTTCAATCTATTGTTTCTGTCAAATTCACTACGCGAAAACGTTCCTTATTATTTGTGTACAGCTATTTTATTAATCTTCCTTGTTGAATTGAGTTGAGTTAAGAACCGACATCACTGCACTCAAGACATTCCCATACGTGCTCCGTCCCCTCGTTCACAGCCAGCGAAGAGTCATACTACTAATCGTTCCCACCGTTATCTGATTAAATGTTCTCCTGGTCTTCCCTCTCAGTTTTGAGATTCTTCCAGAACCTCTGCCGACGCCCCGCAATCTCATTCTTTCCACATATGGGTTCTCAATCTGTTCCTCCGCCTTCTCCACCTGGTCCCTCTAGCGCACGACCACCTCCTCCTTGTCCATAGGCAAGATACCACCAAGCGGTGCATTCCCAACTAGCCTATCAGCCTGTTCATTCCCCCGTACACCCGCATGTTCAAAATTAAAAACTGCATGTCATGGTCTTATATGTGTAAGGAAGAATGTAAGTGCCGGTATGTAAGCGAGAGTCAGTGTAAGCATGACTGGGGTAAAGGGCAGTAAGAGACACCACGGCTTGGCTAGTGGACGGTCAGGCAAGAAGCCCGTGAACAGAGCCACGTGATGCGGGAAGGTCAACGGGGAGAGAGGGAGTGTGTGTGAGGCAGCGAATAGGGACGGACGTGTGGAGATCTATAGAACGATAGAACGATAGAAGGATAGTGTTTGTAACGGATAGATGGAGATGAACGTTGTGTATTGATATTCGAGGAATGTACTAACTGTGATATGTGCGGGATGATGTGAAGTGTGGTTGTGAATGATCATGCGGGCGACAGCGTAAAGAGCGCCATTGTGAGTTAGCGCGTGGCTGTTGGTGGTGAACGATTGTTTGAGCGTGAACTGCGATCATGTTGTCAGCTTATAATATATTGTAATAAATGATTGTTCAGGAGATAGCTCCTGCCAGTTTCCGATTGCATTCCTGTGTTATTAGTAGATGTGTCGTAGATGTTATAATATACCTGCCATAGTCCAGTGGGCTAGACGGAGCCAGTAGTAGGACTCTGACAGGTATGATGGTGTCAGAAGTACACATGAACCACAGTCCCATGTGAATGGCATAAAAGAACGCTACTTTTGAAAAGAAGAAGATCAAATCATAATTGTGTATAAATCGGAGATTTGTTAACAAAGTCAGAACGAAAATAACATCATTTCTTTCCACAGCAGGTTTCAACTCTACAAAGCGACCGACGTAACCAGAACCGGTCAAGGGTAACCAGCACGAGAATCACGTTCCTGTACATCAAGCGTTCGAGTAGTCAGCAGATAAAGATAAGTTGATTGATTTTGATTGCTAGGTACCCAAATCTGCATTCTTTGAGTTGCTTGTATAAATTAATTAACAGAAAATGAGTTCAGATGATGAACAAATTCCAGATCGATCAGATTTCTGGGGCACAAAACATTACAGAAAGTTGCAAGACTTTTTCGAGCGTACACAGGCACAAGACAAAGAAAATTGTAACAGAAAACATAACCTAATACGTGATTGGACACAGGAATTTGAGAAGAAAATGCAAGACTATAAAATTCCAAAAACTCGCTGGTATATATGGTATAGTGGATACTTACCAATAAATGGAAAACAAGTACAGAAGATCATACCAGATATGCGTAAGGAAGACTATGAATATTACAAAACAAACATATTAAAACACTATGTAGACTACTTGGACACTCTAAAATTAGAGGTACAAAATCTCAAACCGGCCCCAGACAAGTCGTTCACCCAGTATATACAGAGAATAGAAGACTATTACAGAAAGCTAACACTCGAAATTAAACATAAAGACAACAATCAGGAAATAATAGATTTCTTAGTAGTGGAAAAACTTAAAACAACACTCCCATCCGAATGCGGAAAATATTTAGAAGAACACAACACAGAACCTATCAAAAACTTACTGGAAAAATGCCGCGAATATTACAACCAAAGTTTAAACCTGGTTAAAAACACTCAACAGAAAAGTACTGTGAAATCAACGGCATCTGCAGCCACAGATTATCAAAACAAACCACATAAAACAAAACCAGTATTGTGCAAACATTGTAGTACTCCACATACAGAAAATGGAATATGCGATAAAAATCCCACTTATCAAGAATATCTGAATACTATTATAGCACAAAAACTGGGGAAGGTAAATCAAAGGAAATATAGAACAAAATGTCATTTTTGCCTTGCTTATGGCCACAGACGTTTTGAATGTGAAGGAGTAAAAAGATTACAGAAAGCAAAAGCAAATGCAGCCATAAACATTACAACAGACATTTCAGCAAAGAACTTAGAAAAAGTAAACATCACTAAGACGAAAACAAGACCAAACACTGCAAAGTCAGAACAATCTGAGTTTTACCCATCAGACTTTGTACCATATTTCAATAATGTTGTTAACATCACTCAGCCTCATTCCTTATGTAAAAGAGCAATACTCAACAAGAAAGTGAGGAAATGAACAAAACCTCGAGACTGTCGTTAGGACAACTAACGTTCCATGAAGGATACATCAATGACACAGTATGCACATGTGTACGCGACACAGGGTCCTGTCTTATCGGTCTTCGGAAGACCCTAGCTGATCCTAAAGACTACCTAGATGAGTACATCTATTGCAGAACTGTTTCAGGGACAGTAGAAAAATATCCTATGGCATGGGCCAATATAAAATCACCTTTCCTATCAGGCAGAGTAACTTGTGCTTTATTAGACAATCCATGCTGTGATTTATTAATTGGAAATGTATTGAATGTGACAGACTACACAAAGTCCAAAACTCACACAGGGCAAAAAGTTAACACCACAACAAGCACTGCCTTAACTACCCCACTCATCATACAACAACAGGATGAACAGACCAAATTACCACACCATACCATCTCACAACAAGAAACTGGTGTGTATCATCACAAGAAAAAAGGTGCAGAAGACAAGCATTTCACAACAGTGAGGGAAGATAAAAAATCATCATGGTATATACTATACCTCCTGTACTCCTTGTTAACTACACACATAACCAAGTGCACACAGTGGATGGTTATACTCGCACTACTCATTGTAAATACAAAACAAATGTCTTCACTGACAGTTTTATTTCCACATTATCATGACGCAACACAGATGATATTACTCATGACAAACCAGCAGACTTTGTTACTTATATCATTACTGTTGAACCAAATTTTTTTATTACCACTGATAAACTCTATGTCAAATCAACTCAGACACATATTTATGCTGAACAATGTAAATCATCAGTCGGTGGAATTACTGACAAAAGTCAGCAACAAATTACCCTACATTTTTTGGAAAATATATACAAATTGCAGAAAAGCATACAAACATGCACGATTACATTTCAAAACTATACATGGTGTATTATTATTATTTGAACTATTGAATGTATACACACATGTACGAGTGCAGGTTTGGAGATAGCACTCAAAATGATCTCAACATGAAAATTGAAAATCCCCACCCTTACGGAAAATTTTAACCGTAACCCACTTTATATCCTTAGATCCAGTAACTCCAGAGTTGCCTTGTCTGCTGTATGACTCCAGCGCTATGATACTAGCACACTTCATTGTATAGACCAACATGAAAGGTCCTTCAACGTGAAACGTGTCACCGGCAGAACAGTAAGACTCAACATGTGATTTCAGGTATCTAACAGTAAAATATACCCATATTGACTTTGTTTCAAACGAGTATCTACAGAATTCACCTTTTGAAATCGACTAACAACGACGACAGCTTCACAAGTACAGACATTCATTTCCGGTGATCAGTTTAATGAACCAGATGCCATCCTACAAACTATGGCAAAGACACAGACAGACGCACCATGGCCACACTCAAAATTAAGGCCACTGAACTTAATTAATTCGTGTTTCAAACGTGTGAATTCCAGCAATTTTACAGAACAGACTTACAAATTGTCCAAACTGGGTGGAAAGTGTTAATCACTATACAGAAGGAAAGACAATATCATGATATACAGAAGACATGCCAAAGATTTGAGCACGGAAATGAACATTGAACACTGTTAATTTAATTCCGTGTGCATGGCTTTCACAGGACAAGAACGGTATCCTATGTGTGCATAAGGGCATCGATGATGTATATTTTATTGTATATGTATTAACTGTATGACATCCAATGTCTAATTTTAGTATTATAATACTTTGTATTGTTATAATGTGATATGTACATATGAGCGTAAGTATAGTGGCAAATAGAATAAGTTGTAATGCTGAGAATCAACGCCTGGCAATCCCAATGCGCGAATGTTACCAAACTTGCCTTCGCGTATGCTGGATAGCCCGACGAATGACGCTTAGCAATACTGAGATAGAATTAACATCAGAATATGGTAACAAGACGGAACAAACCAACAGGGTGATGTCAACCAAAGAGATTAATAAGAAACTCTCCATCACAGTAAACGAGGTGTACCCAAAAGGGGAAACAACTCATGGTCCGACATAAGATGAGGTAAGGGGGACTATGACATACATGAAGTATATTCGAACCATGACCACAACATTGACATAGCGTGCTCATAAAGAATCGACTAGTGTGCATTAAATAGAGACGAGGGGAACCACGTCTGAATAGAGAGAAAATTTAAGAATGCTGTAAGAGGAAGTTGTAGCCTTATTCGAGGCGTAAACCAATGGAGAATCCTTAAACCAGCATAGCCACAATAACTATGAGATGATAATGCACAGACAATCGATTGAGAAATATGAACAGAATGTAATGTCACGGAGTGGTGGTTGAATAATATAACGAGGTATGACAAGTAGACCCAACCAGAACATTTGTCAGACCACGACAAAACCTTGAGAGAAACCTCAATACTGAAAAATGAGAGAACAATATTTGAAGTTAATCTCGGAAAAGATCAGAGCAAAAAGGGACGCAAGCGCGTACTTATGATCATATAATCCCCTGACAAAGTTAGAAAGATGAACCAAGAGTAACAACAACAGAATGTGTCACATTTCTAAGAGAAAGTGCCACATTGGTCGTGCGGGGGGAGAATGTCATGGTCTTATATGTGTAAGGAAGAATGTAAGTGCCGGTATGTAAGCGAGAGTCAGTGTAAGCATGGCTGAGGTAAAGGGCAGTAAGAGACACCACGGCTTGGCTAGTGGACGGTCAGGCAAGAAGCCCGTGAACAGAGCCACGTGATGCGGGAAGGTCAACGGGGAGAGAGGCAGTGTGTGTGAGGCAGCGAATAGGGACGGACGTGTGGAGATCTATAGAACGATAGAACGATAGAAGGATAGTGTTTGTAACGGATAGATGGAGATGAACGTTGTGTATTGATATTCGAGGAATGTACTAACTGTGATATGTGCGGGATGATGTGAAGTGTGGTTGTGAATGATCATGCGGGCGACAGCGTAAAGAGCGCCATTGTGAGTTAGCGCGTGGCTGTTGGTGGTGAACGATTGTTTGAGCGTGAACTGCGATCATGTTGTCAGCTTATAATATATTGTAATAAATGATTGTTCAGGAGATAGCTCCTGCCAGTTTCCGATTGCATTCCTGTGTTATTAGTAGATGTGTCGTAGATGTTATAATATACCTGCCATAGTCCAGTGGGCTAGACGGAGCCAGTAGTAGGACTCTGACAGCCGGTTGTCTAAGCACGCACGTAATGCAAGAGTATTGAACTAGAGCAGTGGTTCCCAAGCTTTTCAAGCAGAGGGCCATATCTACTATTTTCGGTAGTTAAGCGGGCCACAACGTTATAAAATTATAAAAGTCTTGCAATATCATTCTTACCTTAACTTTCTTAACTTTCGTCAACAAACATCTAAAACTTTAAAGGCAGTCAATGTCATTACTACACTACAATCATTTTTTTGGGTTTAAAATCAAAAGTTCATTTAACAATAAAGTTTTAATCAATTAGAAAATTACTATTAATGTAAAATTTACAGGTGTAACTGTTTTTTATAACCAGTTACTTCAGTTCAGATGCCAATTTATCAATGTCTTGGCAAAAATATGTCGTGCCCAAAGGCATAAGCGCAGCTAGGTTACTGTCGGTGAGTCTTGGACGTTGCTTGTTTTTTATAACTTTCATTGCGGAAAATGACTGCTCGCATCTGTAAGTCGAACCAAAACGACAAATGTATCTCTGGGCGAATGAACGCAAATGTTCAAATTGTTCGACAGGCAATAGTCGCCAGAATAAAATCAGGTCCTTCTACGTTTTTGGCCTTGGTGCATTTCTGATTTTCTCCAGGTTCTTCTCTTCTGGGACAATGTGTCCTGGAGTGATGGTGTGACCTAGAAATTCCAGAGTCTGGTAACCAATCATGCACTTGGTTGGACGAGCGGTAAGCCCTGCTTCCTTGAGTCTATTAAACACTCTCTCCAAGGATTGTAAGTGGTCATCAAGGTGTCACTGGAGATCAGAATATCATCCATGAATGAGATGATGGACGGATCCTGTAAAGGATCAAGTAAAGTCCTCATCATGCGTGTAAACACACTGGGTGCATTGCTGAGTCCAAAGGGCATGACCTTGAATTCGTAGTGTCCACTGGGTGTACTGAAAGCCAACAGTGGTCGAATCTCCGGTTTGACTGGTATCTGATAGTAACCCCGACTCAGATCCAGCTTTGAAAAGTACCGAGCCTTATGGAGCCTAGCGGCTGAGTTGGATTCGGCAAAGGTTCCACCTGAAACTGTGTATTACTGTTCAGAAGTCGGTAATCTATACATAACCGGTGTTCTCCACTTGGTTTGCGTAACAAAACTACCCCCGCATTGTATGGGGATGTGTATGGTGCAATCACGTCATCCTCCAGCAGTTTCCTCCTCCAGGGCCTTTTCTTTAGAGAATGGCACTGGGTAAACCTTTTGACGAACAGGTTCCTGCGTGGTCAAAGTCATCTCGAACTCCCCCAACCTCGTTCGTCCTGGCTTATCAGTCAGTATCTCCTTATGAGACTTGAGAACCTGGGTTATCTTTTCCCTCTCCTGAGAGGTCAGATCAGGGTTCACCTGCACATCCTTGTAGGTTTCCTGGGGTACCAGGGGATATTCCCTGCCCTCGCTGGTTCCCACTTCCGTCTCCACTGCAACTGCCATTGCCATGAGATGAGCTGCCTTGTCTCCGGGTCTCTCTTCGTATTTCCTCAAGAGATTGATATGGAAAATCTTCGACTTTCCCCGGATCCGTATCTGATAGTTGGTTCTGGATATCACCCTTTCCACGGGAAATGGTCCTTGCCAACCTATCTCCAGTTTGTTGTTTCCCGTTGGGAGTAGCAACAAGACTTTGTCTCCCACCTCTAGAGATCTTTCTTTAGACCTACGGTTGTAGTAAGCCGCATGTCTTTTCCTGACCTTTTTCAAGTTTTGATTTGCCAGAGTCCATCCCTTGTGGAGGTTTTCTTTCAGTTCCTCCACGTATTTATAGGATGAGATCACTTCTTCTGACGTCCCCTCTTCAGTCCAACTCCTCAACATGTCTTCCAACGGTCCTTTTATTGGACGACCAAACAGCAACGTAGCGGGTGGTAATCCTGTTGAGCCATGAGGAACTTCCCGATAGGCAAAGAGGGCCGCTGGGATATATTCATCCCACCTATCAGGTTTTTCCTGCGCTAGTTTCCTGAGCGTTGTCATCACGTGCCGTTGAAACACTCTACTTGTCCATTGGCTTGAGGGTGGTAAGGGCTGGTATGTATGTGGTTAGAATGGAACAGCCTAAATACCTCCTCCATGAGTTTTCCACAAAACTGTGACCCATTGTCCGTCAGAATTTGATCAGGGAAGCCTAATCTGGTAAAGGCCTCCATCAGTGCGTACGCCACTCTTTTCGAGTCAATCGTGGTCAACGGTATGGCCTCACCCCACATTGTACAGCAATCCACCATTGTGAGTGTATACATGTTCCTCTTCCTAGTCCTGGGAAGTGGACCCACGATATCGATGGCTACCCTCTCGAAAGGAGAGTTCATAATGGGCAACTCACCCAAGACCACCGGTGCTGTTCATTGTTTCGGTGCCACCCTCTGGCCCTCAGGGCATGACTTCACATACCGACGCACATCTTCTGTCATTCCCGGCCAATAGTAACGGCAGGAAATTCGCTGCATGGTGGCGGCAATACCCATGTGTCCACTAAAGGAGATGGTATGCCCCATATGAAGAATCTGGGACCGGTGAGCTTTTGGGACGACCAACTGACCGTTTAGGTTGTGTCTCCTTCCTGCTCTCCTGTAGAGTATCCCATTCTTCATGTAGTACTGCCCCCGTCAAGGTGGATCCGCACTTTTCTGCAGCTTTCTGTAGCAAGGACGTAAAGTATCATCCTCACTCTGGGCAGTTCGTAGCTCCCCCGGCATTGGGTTAGTCACAATTGCTTCTGCCTCTTCCGTTCTCGTCTGAGAGCGAGTCTGCATTGCTCCCATACGGATTGGCTCCCTGGGCATTCCCAGAAAGACATACCGACAACCAAGGATGAGGGGGAAAATGGGATCGGTCAATACAGCGCCTTGATGGTGCCGGTGACGTACCTTGACCGAATCTCCACATTAGCAATGGGCAACTTCATGGCTACAGCACTCTTCTGTGCAGGCTGTATCTCCCATGTCTCACCAGTGAATTGTTCTGGATGTACCAGATCCGCAGAAATCACAGCCTCCCCGTCCAGTCCTGTGTCGTACAAACACTCCACGGGACCGTTAACCTCTACCAATTCCACTACAGGTGGTTTTTCCTGGTCTGGAGTCTATTCCTCGGCCTCGACCTGTTCGGTGGGCTCCACCTTAGGTTTCCCGGGGCACACGACGAATTGAGTGTCTCCTGACTTTCCCCTGCAGTCAATAGCATTGTGCGTATTTGACTTGCATTGGTTGCACCACTTCCCTGTCCTAGATTTTCTAGTGCCGGACTTGAGTGAGCTCTCCTGGTGGCGAGCTTCCTTGTTGACCTTAGCATTTTCCGTGACAACCTCCTTGGAAGTCACTTGACATGCTGCGAAGTGAGGGTTCTTAGCCTTCGATTTGCAGTCCCTCGTATTGTGAGAGGGTGACTTACAAATTGAACCCCACTTCTCCGACCACGGTCGTTTTGGTGTAGAGCTTTAAGTGCTCTTGCTTCCCTCCTTCTTCTTCTCTGAACTATCTTCTGATTTTCGCACATAAGGTTCCCACTTTTTGGTTCCTGAGTTTTTGGCTTTCTTCTTATCATGTTTCTCCTGACTTTTGGTGTTGGTGGAAAGGTTTTCCCCTGCCTCCCCATGTACCTCGACGAACCGTTCTGCTAATTTTGTCACGAGGTCAATACGTTCCGCTCCTTGTTCTCCCAGGAACGTCCTGAGAGGTTTAGACATTTGCTTCTTCAACTGGTCGACCACCATGAGCTCTTCCAGACTCTCATAGTCATGTGCGTACCCAGCCAAATCCATCCACTTGTGGAGATAGGATTTTAGACGCAAACTGTAGGCGGCAAACAACTCCCCCGGTTCTCGTTTCGCTGCTAGAAATTGTTTTCCGGTAGGTATGTGACGTAACCTCGAATCGTTTCAGTAGAGCCGTCTTTAACTCGTCATAAGTGTTCTCATGTCCTGGTGGCAGGCGAGAATAAACCTCGTAGCCGGTCCCGCGTAATCCCTGGGATAGCTTAAGACACCATTTGTCACGGTCCAGACCCATAGCAACAGACATGGCCTCGAAGCGTTGAAGGTACTGGTCAATCTTCTCTTTGTCCTCCTCGTAGACCACTAGAGGGAACTTCATAGCATGGTAACTAGGTCCACCTGCTGGGGTTGAGCCTGGGACGGAGGAACCTCCAACTGCTCCCTCAGTTTCCCCATTAGATTGCCTCTTGAGCTCGAGTTCCCACATCCGGTACTCGTGCTCACTTTTCTGTGCTTCCTGTTCAGCTTCTAATTTCTTAGCAGCCTGTTCAGCTTCAAGTTTCCTAGCAGCCTGCTCAGCTTCAAGTTTCCTAGCAGCCTGCTCTGCTTCAAGGCTCCTAGCATCTTGTTCCAACTCCATCCTTCTCAATTCCAACTCAGCCTTTCGATCTTCCCTTTCTGCTTGACGATACTCTCTCTCCACTTCCTGTATGTATGTTACAGCAGAACCCGACAATCCCATTTCTTCCCCCTTTGCCCTTAGTTCTGCAGTGGTTAGTTTCGGAGTGGCCATTTTACAGAGAGGTAAGCTAGCAGGTTGAGTAATATAACTGCAAATTAATATACAGATATATGACCAAGTACTATAAATCTAGATTTTACCACACACAGCACATTCACTCAGTGACAAGAGTAGAATCAGGACAACAGACCTATGCAGACGTGTGAAGTGTTAACAGGTAAGATATGTGTCCTAACCCCTATCCACATTCACTCTAGCTGGAGTCTCCAATATGATATCTCCGTCTTATAACTAAGGATCCCGTGTCAAAAGAACCCGTTTACGAGAGATCCCGCTGTCCAAAGATCCCGTTTACGAGAGATCCCGCTGTCCAAAAATCCCGTTTACGAGCCTCCAATAATGTCGTGACTTCCTTTAACGTGTCGCCCCTGGAGTGAGGAGAGTCAACACCCACATTATAAGTTTTCTTTCCTATCAATATCCTGGAGAATCCACCAGCTTCCGTCCAACACACTCCATCAGCCCATGGACACCTTTTCCTACCACTCTCTCACTGTCGTACTATGCCCCCTCTCATACTTCCCCAACGCAACATATTCAACAACTCTTGCTTCTAAAAATTAATAAAGATTAATTTATTAAAAGAAAAGTGTAACGTATATGAGACGTGTATGCGAAGAAAATGTGTGATGTGTTCTATAATGTGTGTAGGATCGGACTCTCAGATAATAGCATAGTCAGTTCATCCTTGCAAGGACACACCACAGCACGTTAAGTCAGAACAAGTCCACCTCACCCGGTACTGTATCTCTCCTGCCGGACACCGACTGTCATCTGTAGCTACCTGGTAATCCATCTTCCTGATCATCCGAAATAGATACTGTTTGTAAATTACAGCTGATCATGGACCGGTTGCCCAATGCACATAATTTCCTATCGTTCTTAAAGAATGCACAAATCCTTAGTAGTGAGTATTTAGGTATCACTGTTATTGTTAATATACTTGAACCTAACTAGTGTCTATCTAGGTTCAGGTATCATGTCTTTTGAACTATTACACTAGAATATATCACACCATGTGACTATTATATTTTAATGTTCTTGTTTAGGTACCAATGTTCTTATGCTGTGTGATGCATCAACAATCATCACCCATCTTAGGTGAACCATCTTTCTTCTCGGACGTTATTCCTTTTTTGTAAGAAACATTTGTGTGTCCAACTGGTGTTATGTCTAATTGACGTTGCACTTCATCAAACCCAGTGTTGAACTTCCTCGTAACTGGTATGGAACCTGTGAGAGATACAACACATCTTGTGATAGTACTAGTCACTGATCCTACCGGCTGAGTGTAAGCTTATTGCCTTGCTCAGTTATTTTATAGCTAACTAAACTCTGTCATAGAGCATATTAGCTCCTCACCTACGTCCGAATCAGGCGATGACAAGGAAAGACCCATAAACAGAGTGCACAACTTCAGTGAGCAAACCATTGAAAGATCCCCCCCCCCCAATTGGACACTTTCCCCATCTAAAATCTCTCCAATTATCACCCCTCTATCCTATTCATCCTAGCAGAGCCAATTATCACTTCACTACTCTAACTAGTTTCCAACCAACAGTGCCAATCACCACACTCCAGTCCCAACAAGACCACTGCCTATATCAATTAGGCCCAAACAGACTACAGTGACTACCTTATGCAAAACCGCCTCATTCCGGGACGGCTGCCACACCTTGCCATAACGACACATGCCAGTTAATTTTAAACTAATCTAACACTGTAGAGCTCTCCCACAAACACGTCCATCCTAATCCACGGTTTTGGTCAACACTAATTGTCCCCAAATCAGGATATTCAAACAGCATGAAATTGGTCACGTGACGGTATTCTTTATGTCCACACAGGTGCTATTTGGGCATATCATCCATTGTCAAGAATCCATCCTCCCTGGCTCAATCAATGTCAGAGTTGTCATCACTTGTTTTGACTCCCACAACAAGCTAGCGAGTTCCTGTATGCTCCCAACAACGGGTTTCCACAACAAACCGCAAATCTTCTGTCGAGTGGTGACAACCACAGCCGTCATTTCGCTTGATGTCCGGAAACTCTCAATGACAGACGGACTGTTTTCTCCCGAGCTGAGTACTTCCGCTTAAATCCGACCTGTTTACGAACTGTCAAAGTGGTGCATAGATTCATCTCACTCACTTCCAAATGTTCCCATTTTGTCGACCCGATGTAAACACGTGCAGCTGCAACTTTTGACCGTCCTGGGGATTTTGACATCCAATTTGTTTTTTCTGTTAGTTAAAATAGTTTTGGCTTTGCATATAGGCCGGTTAATCAGAAAGTCTCTATAGTAATCAACTGGTTAAACGCGGTGTTTTATTTTTGTGACAGTTATGTACAGTTATTGTTGAGTTTGTCTACAAGAATTGAATCCTGCAGTCCTAAAAAAATTGGACAAACTGATATAGGTCACACTGACAAAATAAATAAAGGAAGATCTAATGTGACGGACGAATAGCACACTGACAACATTATGTTGAGAGAGGTGGATCCTCAGTTGTACAGAGGCGAAGAGTCCAGATCTCCTTTTGGCCTGGAGGGAACCTTTTTCTTCTTTTATAAATTTCTGTGTAGATACATAGTAGTCTCACAGTGGGGGTTGAGCCAAAGAAAAATGGTTCTCCAAAAAGGCTATTGCGGGAATGATTATCTCATTTAAGAGACCTCTAGACGAAAAACGTGCAAAATCATATCCTTTATCTTGTATATTTATTATTCAAGATATATCTCCATAGAACACTACTAACTAGGTTCTCTGTCTCAATCGAACATGTCACAGTGACATCAAAGTTGGGTTTGTTGTTGGTGGTGCCTCTGTGAACTGTTTGTTGCCCTCAGCTTCCATCAGCATTGTCATCAGGCTGCTGTGGGTTTGATTGAAAATTCTCTGAAGCATGTTTTTTATTTTTTTTTATTTGCGCTCGCTCGCTTTGAACTCAAGCGTAGTCCATACACACTATTTCAAGTAATGCTGGAATGAACTTTGCATGTGGATTAGCTTCCCCTATTAACAGTGTCCCTTGCCATCAAGTGAATGCACTCCGACTTCAGGGGTACTTGTAATTGTAATTTACATCCATTCGGCCATGCTGACCTACAAGTTTGAGTTGAACCCAGGGATCTGAGTCAGAGACCAAATATAACTAGGAAGGTGTACAGGGAAAACATGTGCACAGATACAGGCTTCTATTTGATCTAGTCTGCATCGGCGAACAAGAAAACAAGTAGAACTTAACTCAATCTTAAAAGTAATTTGATGAACACAAAAATTACGAATGGAACTTGTTCTGTTGATCAGATTGTTTTTCTCAGGCCCGAGTTGTTTTCTTGTTTATTGTTTGTTTATGAAGTCTTCGGTGTGATTCTCTTGTCCCCAGTCTATACGACATGGAGATGGAGTTGACTTGTGTGGCAGTGGGATATCAGCAGACTTAATTCGTTGTCACTATACCTCTATAAGACACTCTTGCATTGGTCTTAATACAAAAAGTTTGAGTGTCAGTCAGTCGGAAAGCATTGGCAACCTACTGAACATAAACTTGCCAAGAAATACATACAGCCAAAATTGCTAGGATTTGATTGCGACGTCCTGTAAAAGATATGCAAATAACTTATACAGGTCTGTTGCAAAGTGCACTGCCAAGGCAGGAGTCTTCGTGGGGAAGTGGTCAAGCCGTTTAACTCGGGCTCCGAAGGTTGTGGGTTCGATTCTGGGCCGCGTCCTTCGGTTCACGAGTTACATTTTTCGGAGACTCCTGTGGGTCGTCACTACAGCTACGGAGTTCGTGCTTTGTGCGACGCTTTCCGCGCTGCGGTAAGAGACCGAGCCATATGAGATAAAAACCCGGTGCAATGAAGTCGACCCTGTCGATTTTTAAGCGACTTTTTTTTTTTTAAAGTCACAGACCTCACATGGAAAAAGTCGGATGCGGATAAAGGTAAGGCCCTTCTTGCACGCAACATAGAACAGACTGACCAGAAAGACGAGCCCGCCAGACAGAGGACCATAACGACACTCTTTCAGTTGTGCGAGGGGGTCGGGACAGACGAAGAATGGACAATTGCGTGCGATGCTCAAGAAATCACCTAACACCGCCCCAGGCCCAGACGGCATCCGATATGGTGACCTACTTGTGATATCAGATGATGACATGGAAGAACTGGCCAGAGAATTCAACATCAGTATCCAGAGGGGTCAGATCAAAGAAGAATGGCTACACAGCTACTTGCTGCCGCTGCCAAAACCGAACAAAGACAATTCCAAGATAAGCGGCTACAGAATCATTACGATGCAGAACACTGCTGGAGAAAATTGTAGCACACAGACTTGCTTATCACTTGGAACAACCCAGCTGCTTCCCGCCCACACTTGGAGGATACAATGAATGATTAGTAGATGCGGTTGTTGCACGCAGTGAACAACTGGGATTATAATTAAATTGTAAAAAGACACAGATTATGGTTGTCACTAGGAAGAACGAAATACCACAATGCAAATGGGAATATTCTTCAAAAAGTGAATCGGTACAATTATCTCGGAACAGTCATAACAGCTGATGGAAGATGCCTTGTAGAGATTAGAACAAGAATCGCCAAGGCGAAAGTAGCCTTTAGCAAGATGGAAAACATACTGACCAATAAAAAGATGTCATTGAAACGAGAAAAAGAGTGTTGAGGTGCAACATAGAGCCTGTTCTTTTGTATGGATGTGAAACTTGGACAATGAGCAGTCAAGCTGAAAAACATCTGATGGCTGCAGAAATGTGGTTTCTGAGCAAAATGCAAAGAATACCATGGACAAATAGAAAAACCAATGACCAAGTACTACAGGAGACAAATGAAACCCGTAAACTGATTAGAGAAATTAGACGTAGACAGTGAAATTTTTTTGGACATGTTATGAGAAGACATGGATTGGAGAACTTAGTGACAACTGGCGAGATTGAAGGAAACAGGCCAAGGGGAAGACCGAGAAGTAAATACCTGGATGGCTTAGCCACATGGCATGGTCGAGACAGGAATACTGAGCTGATCCACGATTCTGGTGATCGAGTTAAATGGCGAGTCATGACCTCCCCCGCTTTCCGGCAAGGCTCATGATTGATTGATTGATGGAAATTCCCCGAATGCAGTTAACTGTACTGGTAGTTTAGGCTCCCCTCTCCATGGGATTTTTTCTGACATAGTTAGTTTTCAAAGGGCTATCAACTGCAGACAGTCAGTCAGTAGTTTGTACAGAGTCGCTGGATTTAGTGGCTTAAATTTCTTCTTTGTCAACCGCCCATTGCTAGGTTTTGACATCTGTTCTTCATAGAATGGCCCAGCATACTTGGAACTTTTCTGCTTGTATTATTAGTAATATTAGCCCCATGTACAGTATGTACAGTTGTTGTTATATGCTCTGTTGGTAAACTTTGGTAAGTATTTTCCCAAGGACTCTGGATTTGGTTGGCTATCTTCCTCATTGCTGGCGTTGCTGTCATGTTCATGTTCTTTTTCCGTGTCAGGCTATGACCAGGGACTGCTGGTAAGACTAATTTGTCTAGCTGGAGACAATGAAACTATTTTCCCCTGGTCTTATGAGAAACGATTGCTTTTCTCCAAGTCTGTTGAGCTCTGCCTAAGTCTAGTAGATATTAGAGGTCTGCAATTACTTTATTTTTATTTATTTATTTTTTTTTGGGGGGGGGGAGCGGAGGAGGGGATGGGGGGAAGGTTCTTGCGTTCTTGGTAATTGTACCAGAGTACAGAACCAACAATGACTGGGTTTTTATTCAAAGACTGTTTATTTTCTTCACGATGACAACATGGCTTCTTCCCAGTTCCAAGGCGGGATGTTGACTGTTCCCTGACAACCCACTACGTCACGACTTGAGCATCTCCCCCCATTCTCCTCCGATGCTCAATCGTGCTGTAGCTGTTTCCCACTAGATCCTAATACCCTACTCCTCCACTACTGTTACACCTCCCTATGTTTACTAAAGAATTTTCCTTATAAAGGAAAAATCTTTACTCCTAATCCCCTTACTCTATTCCCTCTTTTTCCTTATCTCTCACAGTTCCTCTAATCCTCCCCAAACCAACTCCAACTTAGATAAATATTTTTTATTTCTTCGACTCTTTCCCCTGCTATATAGTCAACCCACTTCTTCTTCGTTTCTGGCCCTACAAACAAACATAACATATTTACATATCTTTAATAACATTTCAAATCTCAACTTTATACAATACATCATAACACGTCTTCTTAAATACTTCTTCTTCTCTTCATAAGCAATCCGCTTACAATTTCAAACGCTGATACCAACTCCCTTTTATCATCAGCAACCCCACTAATTCTCCTGAAATCACTTTCACACGATAGGAAGACAAAGAATCGGTGGCCACCGGAATTTAAAAGAAGCAGTAGAACTCTTCCACACAAAGACCACACTCAGCTAAATCACACACCCCCTTTACCAAACCATACTCCTTTACCCTCCTATGTCATTTGAGACTTTTTGTAATAAAGTCTAAAACAATTATATCTCCCACAGTACCACTCATTATGGTAACAGTTTACGCTGCTATCTACAGCATCAAATACCAACCATCAAAAA
This sequence comes from Cepaea nemoralis, assembly GCA_014155875.1. Lineage (NCBI taxonomy): Eukaryota > Metazoa > Mollusca > Gastropoda > Stylommatophora > Helicidae > Cepaea > Cepaea nemoralis. Next base: position 219,956 of record JACEFZ010017005.1, on the reverse strand, counting down.
TATTCTTCACTTCTAAGTGTCTATATATTACAGACACTACCTTACCTCAACCTCACATTGTAATGTTAACCACAAAACACATCCCGAGGACACAATTAAAAAGGTCTATTATCCCTTAAGACCTCCTCCAACATTATACACATCACCTCTCATAACTAATCTTCTCCTATACCTCAGTCAAAAATTCTCTCTTAATGTCCATTTCTTATGGGCATATCTACTAAAACCTCCACTTATGCCGTTATCAACAGCAACCTTATACTACTCCTAACTCCTATCTGTGACTACTTGCAATCGACTTTATCTCAGTCCATCTATTACGGACTCTCAAAAACCCTATGTCATTATGTCTCCACTATGTTCATTTCTCATTAACACACTTACACCCCTTTACTATTGTACTGTTATCTACAGTGTCTAATCAAACATGGATCCAATTCATGTTTACTCTTCATCTGGGGTAATTTTCTTATTCTTCTATAACCCAGCAATCTCGTGTATATCATGGCTCTTCTGACCCCATGGAAACTATGTTCAAAACTTTCCCCTCATTTACTCTACTGCTGTATTCATTAATCTTTTCTTCTCCCATGTGGCTTCCAATCCCATATTTTTCTAATTAATGCTGACTTTAGTGTATCTCTAAACTTTCCCATAACCATCCCCGGTATATGTTTCCAGTACCATATCAACCTCATTATGCTGATTATCACAGCACCCATGAACTTATTCTTCACTAAGAGAATGTGTCTCTCTATTAGCTCTCAGTATTTTTATTAACTCTTTTCTGAACGAAGGGTCCTAATTAAAGCCCCCTGTATTGTCTTTATTTTAGACAAAACCCTGTAAATTAAACATAACTTAATTAACTACTATTTAACATACAAAACAGCGAAATAAAATCACAACAGAACATCATATCCCCCCCAAATTTTTATAACAATCATTTATGTTTCCCCTCAACTCAACTAAAGGTATGATGATGATGATGATGATGATGATGATAGTGATGATGATGGTGATGATGATACAACATACATCCTATTCTATTGTTACCTAATACTACTGGTCTCTTTTACGGACCAGTAGTTTATACACAAAAGTCTAAGAACACAATAACCCTATTCTAAAATAATAACAATCATTTTACGGGACCAAATCAAGCAAAAAAACATTATACATGAGGCAATAAAACAATTGTCTTCTCGCTAAAGAGAAAGTTTTTCCAAAAAAAACAAAACAATTCCCTTTAAAATTAACTACGTACAGTGGCCCATCCACATTGGCCTCCTATATGAGCTATTCATTCCACTATTTCTATAACCTAGAAAACAAAACACTTCACCGCCAAGTATGTATATCTGTTAACTACAGACCATCATAACGCGGAACAATACTTGTTCCCCTCAACCAAAATCACTATTTAACAACTGACCGTTCCTTTTTCTGGAAGTCAAACATTGATTATCTCCCCTCACAACATTTTACCAAACCTAATTCTTAATACATCACCATATCTAGAATATCATCTTAAACAAGCTCTGTAAACTACAGGTCAACTCATTTATTCTATTACTAATGTGGCGATTATTCCAATGTCATCTCAATGTACCAGCCATCATCTACTTATTAATTAACCTGTGGCTCAGCACACCTATTATTTCCCTTGGCTTTGTACCAAACATCACTACAACTTCCTAATCATTACTGTTAACTACAGTATCTCCACCATGCTACTCCCATCAAAAGAACTTGTCTATTTACTATAGACCTCTCACCAAAACAACTAATTGCTGTACCAACCACTAATTCCAATTTTAAGTTTCTCGTCTATCCGACGCAATTACTTAACGTATCATTACTTTCTAACATCTCACCACGACTACTCTAAGCTATCCTCCAGTCTTTCCTAGCACTCTTGTATCGTGACGATAATCAAACCGGTCACCCTCCTCGGAACACGTTCTCCAACATTCATTTTACTAACCTTGTTTACCTTCTTATCTTTCACTCTTATTTATCGGAACTCTTTCAGAACTGCAACCCACGCCACTTATAACTGACAGCATACCTCTCTTTTCTCGTTCCTGTTAAGAATACTAAACATGTTTTATGAAACATCATTCAGAATGTTAACTCCGTTTTCGTCATATAACTTCCATAACTTCCTTCCAACGTCAGATATTCTACGAAAAGACATCACAATTCTCCAATCATTTTCTTTCTATCTCTCGATTTTCTCATACTCTATGTTCCACGATTTATCAACGTCACTTATCAACCACTCTTCTCATATTCACACGGACAATGATACACATCGCGACAACCTAACGTGTCCCTACTATTATTACAAAAAACACTTCAGACGCCACCTCAACATTCCAGCAATCATTCACCACAATCTACACGTATTGATCTCCTCTACACACATTGACACAAGACATATCAACGCCACTCTTACATTTTTTTTCTCTATGTATTTCACTTAGGCGACGTCACCACACCTCTCTCCTACTTCCTTCATCACGACGAACAGCTGTCTGACTACAGTTATACTCACGTATGAACAACGCACAACCAGACGAATTATTCCAGAGGACTTTCTCAATTCACTGCTTTCTTATATCTCTACTTTACTCACTATCCACTATCTCTCAAACAAACTTCATTCCAACAGGTCACTAATCTCGTAACTATCACTCTATACTTTTCCACACCACCACTTTCTCAGACTTAATCATCTCTTCTTTCCTCACAAGCACGACGTAACTCGTATTCTTTAAGCATCACCTTCTACAGTCTTTTACTCTTAATATTCTCGTGTTCAACTGGCTATTTTACACCCAGGATACTCAATTCCTCCTCAATCTATATCTCCTCACCAGACACTCTCGGTTCACCTGTCAACCATACTATACTTACTTCTCAAACTCCCAAGCGAAACTATCTCAGACATCACGTCATAGCTCTGAGTCGAAGCATTTCTAGTACGAACATTCATACCTAGTTTTTCTCTCACCCTCTACTAATTCTGTGCTGAATCTACTCTACTTTAATCACACCATTTATACATCACTCAACGTGATTAACTCTCTGTATCTATCCATTCCGGACAAAGGACTATTTTTACTCTGTTTACTCTCCCTACATCGTAACCAAATATAAGATATCCTGTATTTCGTATCCACGTAGAATATCATTTGCCGTAACTCTCTATCCTCAACAACACCCTCGACTACTCTGTACCATGTGATACTACACCAACAAAATTCATCTGCCTATTTTAGACAGCTCATATATCTATATGCTCAAATCGCAATTCTTCTCATACACCAAAACTATTCCATTTTCCTTCCTCACCCAAGGAATTTTAACAGTTATAGAGTGTGTCCAAGTTAAATATTTCATTGTCTCTCAATACATTAACCCGTCTTTCTCTTATTATGTCATCTTCACTATCTGTTGTCAACCTGTTAAAGTACTCAGGTCTTAAGGTCCTAAGGTCTCCTATTTTACTTAAGTCACTTTCTGTCGTTGAGTAAATTCCCGCTATCTGTCTACTATTTTCCTTCTTAAATGTTTTCTTCTTATTTCCTTTATTTGCGTCGGTCTGCTCACTGTTCCCTGTATACCTTACGTAACGTTTGTACCTCCCCATTTCGTCTTCAGATGACACACTAACAATAGTTCCCTCATCAGATTCATTATAGTAGTTCACCGCAGCCACTTCAATTCCATTTCCATAGTCGCCTTTAGAACGTCGGAGTTTCTTTCTCTTTCTTGGTCTTCGTCCCTTAACCTTCCCTACTTTCTTGTCATATAAACTGGTATCTATTTCTAAAGAGTCACTATCCAAAACTCTGTCCGTCTGTCTACCAGTAACTACACCGTATGAGGGAACATCACGCTTCGATTCAGGATCTGCTCGTAGTGCAGCTCTCTCATTCTCTGAATCATCAGTATTAATATCTGTTTCAGCATCACTATAACCTGCGGCAGTAGGAATGTCTTCTCCGTAACCTGAACTCTGACAGCTAATATTCCTACACCATTTGGGAATTAGTTTCATGTCTATCCCTGAGGAACTTGATATAACAGTACCTCTATTAACAATCATACTATTTCTTTCCTTAATACTTTTCTTCACCCGTCTTTTAACACACTGCGAGCGCTAACAAGTCAAGTCGCATTATTCTGTCAAGAAGCCTGATCAGCGGGAAAATGTCACGTGGAAAATCCAACAACAAGAAACACGCTGTTGCCAAGATGTGCAGCGTGGGAACCGACAAGAAGAAGAAGAACGTCGAGAGCCCACCTGCTAGCTGCAAAGAGCCTGATACTACAGCCTTTACTGAAGCTACTACGAGGGAGAAGATTGACAGCCCAACACAGTCAAGAACCAAGACAGCAGAGAAGGAGGAGAAAGACACCAGAATCGGAAACACCGACTCGAAAACAGTCCGATGGGTTGTCAAGCGGATTCCTGTGGAGCTGACAGATGAAGAAATCCTGAAGCAGCTACGTGAAGACAATCTTCACATCCGATTCTTGAAGGCGGAGCGGCTTCTCACCTACTCCAAGATACCTACAACCTTGGCAGTGGTGACGTCGGAGGGCAGCGAGATGCCGACCACAGCATCATTCAAAAAGAGAATGCAGCAACCAGAGAGATTCATACCAAGAATCACGCAATGTTCCAGATGTCAGAAGACCGGCCACAGTAGAGCTACGTGTCGCAGTAAGACGGAAATATGCCGATACTGCGCCGCTCACCACGCCTTCAAGGAGTGTCCGCTGGCCAAGATGGACACAGACTTCCGAGCACCCAACAACAAAAGAAAGTGTGCCAACTGCCTGGGCAAACATGGAGCAAGATACCTGGGCTGTCCGTACCTGCAGAGACATAGAGACGTCTTAAAAATCGCCATCCTCACAAAGACACCATTCAAGGAAGCAATGCAGAGGGGCGAGACAGCCACGGGTATAGCACACGCTGAAAGAGATCAACTTCAAAAGCAAATAGATGAATTGAAGAAACAAGTCAAGGCACTGCTGCTGACAACGTCTCCGACCAGCGATAATGAGAAGCTGCTGGCCGACATGAAAGAAATCCAGCTCAACATCAAACAAGAGATTCAGCGCATGGCTGAGATAAAGAAGGAGAACGAAGAAATCCTACAAATTATCAAGACCGAAAGAGAACTGCATAGAGCTGAAATGGAACTCTTTCATAACAAACCAACAGAAGCCACACAAGAACTCACAGAAAAACCGCAAGAAGAAACCCAAGAGACCGAGTCTGAACAGCAAGCGATCTCTGAAGGAGGCACAGAATACCCAGTCGACAAGGAGGAACTCAAGCGCCAGGAATTCAGAAGGCGCTGGGAAGAAAAAGAAAAGAAGAAGCCTAAAAAACTCCGGGGGAAACCAATGATATACCCATTAGTACACTACAAATGTGAGGCCGACTTCGAGTACTATATCGAGGACGGTGAAATCATCCCATGGCTGACCACGGAGGAAGAAAACGCTAGGCAGCAGATACGCAAACGCAACAGTGAAAACTGTTTCCCCAAGGAGGAAAGAGAAAACGTCGAAAAGCTCCTACAGAAAATGCACAAAAGAATACCAAATAAAAAGTCCTTTTAAGGACTGCAACCAGTCAAGCCTGGAGCCTGCACCAACAACGAAAACAAAAGGAAACATGCACAAAGGACAGCCACCGACCTATCCCCCAGCTGGAGTGTGATCACGAAAAGTCCTTATAAGGACTGCAGCCAGACGAGCCAGGAGCCTACACCAACAAAGAAAACCATAACAACAGAAGAGCACAAAGGATAGCCGCCGACCACTGCTGACGTCACAGACACAAACGCTACATAACCAGTCCGAGATAGGACTCACAAGACAAGAATTAGGGTGAATAAACCCACAAAAACCACGATCCTCAATTATAACCACAGCTGATGAAGCAGGTTAGACGAGGACGAAGTTGGAATTTTTGTTTTTGAAAACTGGAACTGGAACTGGAACTGGTCTTTTAACATCTTTGGCTCTTGTCTGTTTATCTTTCTTAATTTCAAGCTTGTCTCCCTTAGTCAAATGAGTTGGTTTTGACTGAGTTTCTATTAAGTCAGTTTGACTTCCCTTTGTTATCTTGCTGGCTGGTTGTACCTGGACCTTTTTCTCTACTGTATCTACCTGAGTCTGTGTACTATTTTCTATCGTATTACCTGCCTGCGTCTGTGTCTCTCGGTTTCTTTTCTTTACTAATACCGTCGTCTTCTTTTCCTGTTCAATCCTAATATTAGCAAGTACTTTAGGAGTCGTTAAATTCTTATCTTTGTGTTCTACTCTGTCTTTCGATCCTGACTTCAAATATTGTCTTTGTCTCTTTTCAAACCAGTCGTTACGTCTTTTTCTAGCGGTTGCACTGTGAGAGGGCCAGTCCCATGATTTCTTTGAAAAGTTTCTCTCACGCCCATTTTTGTATTTATAACTGCTATACCAGTCCGACCTTTCACTATTACGTCTGTTCTTCTCACCGTCTCTTACCTTATAGATATTGGGTCCGGTTCATCGTAACCAGCCGCATACATAGAATCATATCGTCTTCTGTCTTCATTAAGTACTGGCTGTCTCCTGTTATTCCCTCTTACTCTGTTACACGGTACATCAAATCTATAGGTCTCTAATCCATTTGTTCTTCTTCTTAACCTTTCTACAAAATTATTAACCTCATCGACCGCTACTTTCAATTCTTGCAACCATGCAGTCACGCGTCCTAATTCCTTATTCATATTTATCCAGTATGTTGTATGTTGACAATGTTCGGCAATGTAATCCAATCCACTATACACTATTATGAACCAAACAAGATGCTGTTTTAGTATTGTGTCTAACTTTGCTACTTACACTACCAAGTACCTGTCCTAAGGAAATATCTAGGGCCTCCATATTGTAGATCTGAAATATGAAATACCCCCGTACAACACAAAATTGCAACATATATCATTATATTAGTATAATATTAATCTTATTCAATTCCAAGTTAATTATTATAACCCAAAATTTATATGTCAATTTTATATGTCAAATTATAATTTTACTTACTTAATTAAATCAATATTGTTCCATACTTTGCTTCCTTTTCGTTATCCGTTCAGTTACAAGTATTTGTTCCCGTTTGTGAAGTCTAGAGCGTGGGTGTCCCAGTTTTTTGAACGATCAAAGAGCAGCACTTTCCGACAGCAAGTTTCAAAACGATCAAACAGGGATCAAAGAGCAGCACTTCCCGACAATAGGCTTCAAATCGATCAGACAACGATCAGAGAGCAGCACTTCCCGACAGTAGGCTTCCAATCGATCAGACAGCGATCAGAGAGCAGTCTTGGTCAGCTCCCTGTATGGCAGCGGCTTTGGTAGCCCGTTGAAACAAACGACAACGCAGGTGGCAGCTTGGACAAAGCTCTTGAAAATGGCAAAATTCAGGCTATGGTAAGCCCTTTGGAAGCGATAATTCCAGGCAACGGCTATGGTAAGCCCCTTGAAAACGATAAAGTTCAGGCAACGGCCATGGTAGGCCTCTTGAGGTAAAAAATGCAAAACGGTGGCTATGCCAAGCCTCTTGAGTTGTACAATGCAAAGCGACGGCTCTACCAAGCCTCTTGAGGTGGACAATGAAAAGTGACGGCTATACCAAGCCTCTTGAGGTAAAAAAATGCTCGACTGTAGTCCACAGGCCTCGATAGGGCACAACAAAATCTCACAGGGCCTCAGTACAGTTCTTCAACCCTTGGTTGGGTCCCTTCTGAGATGGAGTACATCATCGACGTCTTGAGATAGTCTGACACACAACAGCGAGCGGCTCTCGATTGCAGTAGAGCCCCGAGATAGTCTGACTCGTCAACGAAACATTGGGCAATCCTTATTTATTTGCTGTCTCGATTGTCTTATTGAAATGTTCTTCCTCACCTGACTCAACGATCAGACGACTGGATTTCTGGATTTGCCCTTTATCCAAACCTTCTGCTTGCTCAAGACATGATCAAACTAAGCACACTCCTCGTTCGAGATATTGATTTACTGACTTGAACTTGACACGTTCGGCAGAGTAATGACCAAGAGGAGTCGTTATGATGGTGTTTGCAGGCGCTGCCACCCGTTATGGTAACTTGGGTTGGTTTTCAGTCTTCTCTTGACGCCAATTTATTTGTTATCTCAAGTCTTGAAAAAGACTTACAGCCAACTGCCCCTGGCCGGGCTTTTGGTCGCTGTATTCACAGATAACTTATACTTATTGGCCATCTTTCCCACTGCGCCTTGTTACGTTCAATGCTGGTTTAAAAGTGCGCCGAAATTGTTTCTGGCGATTTAGACAAACGGAGCAAGGATCATCTTCTCAGTTTTTGGCCTCCGCGATGTTATATAGTATACGGCATGACTTCGCGTTGTTTCTCTGTAGACCGGATTATACCAGGCTCAAATCCTCGGTCGTAGGCTCCAAAATCAGTCCTGTACCAGAGTACAGAACCAACAAAGACTGGGTTTTTATTCAAAGACTGTTTATTTTCTTCACGATGACAACATGGCTTCTTCCCAGTTCCAAGGCGGGATGTTGACTGTCCCCTGACAACCCACTACGTCACGACTTGAGCATCTCCCCCCATTCTCCTCCGATGCTCAATCGTGCTGTAGCTGTTTCCCACTAGATCCTAATACCCTACTCCTCCACTACTGTATTATTAGTAATATTAGCCCCATGTACAGTATGTACAGTTGTTGTTATATGCTCTGTTGGTAAACTTTGGTAAGTATTTTCCCAAGGACTCTGGATTTGGTTGGCTATCTTCCTCATTGCTGGCGTTGCTGTCATGTTCATGTTCTTTTTCCGTGTCAGGCTATGACCAGGGACTGCTGGTAAGACTAATTTGTCTAGCTGGAGACAATGAAACTATTTTCCCCTGGTCTTATGAGAAACGATTGCTTTTCTCCAAGTCTGTTGAGCTCTGCCTAAGTCTAGTAGATATTAGAGGTCTGCAATTACTTTATTTTTATTTATTTTTTTTTTGGGGGGGGGGGGGGAGCGGAGGCGGGGATGGGGGGAAGGTTCTTGCGTTCTTGGTAATATCATTGGAAATTCCATCCGTTCAGTCATAACATTGGAAATTCCATCGATTCCTGGTGACTTTCTCATTTTCACTTTTAAGAATGCTACTTCTGTGCCCCTTCCATCCATCCATCATCTGCCATGCCGGTAAGCGTGGGCGGTCATGTTCTGCCATCTCACTCGATCACCAGAGTCGTGGATCAGCTCCGTGTTTCTGTCTCGACCATGCCACAAGGCCAAGCCATCCAGGTACTTGCTTCTAGGTCTTCCCCTTGGTCTGTTCCCCTCGATCTTACCAGTTGTCACCAAATTCTCCAATCCATTTCTTCTCATAACATGCCCAAAAAACTTTGACTGTCTACGTCTAATTTCTCTAATCAATTTACGATCTTCATTTGTTTCTTGAAGGACTTGTTCATTGGTCTTTCTGGCTGTCCATGGTATTCTTTGCATTTTCCTCAGAAACCACATCTCTACAGCCATCAGATGTTTTTCAGCCTGACTGCTCATTGTCCACGCTTCACATCCATATAAAAGTACAGGTTCAATGTAGCATCTCAACACTCTTTTTCTCGTTTCAATTGACATCTTTTTATTGGTCAATATGTTTTTCATCTTGCTAAAGGCTACTTTTGCCATGGCGATTCTTGTTCTAATCTCTTCAAGGCATCTCCCATCAGATGTTATTACTGTTCCGAGATAATTGTACCTGCTCACTTGTTGAAGAATATTCCCATTTACTTGTATATTACATTGTGGTATTTCGTCCTTCCTAGTGACGACCATAATCTGTGTCTTTTTACAATTTAATTCTAACCGCTGAAGTTGTTTATTATGACCAGTATGGTGCTGTTTCTCTCGAATTTCTTACTTTTTCTCTAGACTGATTTCAATCTTGTGTTTTTAGTAAATGAGTGTGCAAAAGGTCGACGGCCTGTTGTTATATTAATAAGAAATTTCTGTATTCAGCACCGTATCTTACCAGGATAGATAATGCTGTTACTCGAGTTCATGTACATACGTATATGGGCAGTGGCGGACTGTCCTGGTGCCAGCTTGTCCCTGATAAAGTGGACAACCTTAAAGAGTAGACAGTATGTAAAACATGTTAATGACCTTTCAGTCACACTGCAGCCAATATTTTTAGACCCAGTCCGCACTACATATGAGTGTTCGTAGCGAGAACATTCCGGTTTTACGACACCTAAGACCACCGTCGCCCCTTCTCCTGTAACAGTTCCACAAAGCGAAGAGGTGGGGGGGGGGGGGGGGGCTGAACGCTTGTTGTCAAAAGTAATGAATGCATACGCCTTGAACGTATTTGACTAAGGTATGTTCACCCTAAACTCGACCCCCTACCATGACAGCAATGATAAATATAATTTTAGGGTTCTATCAGCTTTGTAATGGAAATATTTTCCGATATTACATTTTTGTTTAAGTCTGTGCCACCTTTAAATCAGCATCCGCTAATACAAATAGATTCCTTACACTTCTGTAAAAAAAAAATGTTTCCCCTTATGCATATATATATATATATATATATATATATATATATATATATATATATATATATATATATATATATATATATATATATATATATATATATATATATATATATATATATACACCTTTCTTTTGTATTCTTTGTAATGGAAATATTTTCCGATATTACTATTACTGTTATTTACTGCCAATATAGTACTTTGCGGTGTGTTGCAGGGAAGGGGGGCGGGGAGGGGAGGGGGGGGGTCCTTGAGCCCGGGGTAATTAAGGTCACCTGGCTAGTTTTCCCATGACAGAAAAAAAAATCCACACCTTACCGAGGATTCGAACATGGACTCCCGACCTTGGATTCGAACATGGACTCCCGACCTAGGATTCGAACATGGACTCCCGAAGGAGAATCGGCATTCTAGCCACTCCTCGATATTACTATTACATTTTTGTTTAAGTCTGCACAACGCGGAAATCAGCAGACCTTACACTTCTGTAAAACAAATATTTCCCATAAATATACTTTTCTTGCGTGTTCATGCGTCAGCTTGAAATCAGAATAACTTCCGTTGATGATGTTTTATTTTTATTGCTTGTGTAACATTTTCTTCATTATTTAAACTAGAGTTCAGTCAATTTCAATACTGCGTTGTATTTTATTTATACCGGTAACACTCGCTTCAGCCCTTGAGGATTGTAATAGGGATATATAGTATTTTCAGATAATGTAAGTTTATGTAACACTTTCAATGTTTCACTTTCGATGTTTCACATTATGCATACAATATAATAATCTTTTGAGACAATTTTAATAGTGCTTGCTCTTTAGCGTTAATATAAAATTTCACAAAGATTAAATGCATTTTAGAATAAGTATGTGCGTGCGTGCACGCTCGAGCGCGCGCGCACGCACGCACGCACGCACGCACGCACGCACGCACGCACGCACGCACACACACACACACACACACACACACACACACCACACGCAGCCATCTGGGATAAAAACCCGGTACAATGATGTCGAACTTGTCGACTTTTAAGTGACTTTTTAAGCGACACACCACACATGTAGAGCAGTATTTCTCTGTGCCCAGCTTATACTTTCTGCTTTTATTCGTATTAAACTTTTGAATACTATATAACCCAAGGAAGGGGTAACCTAAGATCATGTTTTCCTTTAAGTGCAGAACATTTCTTTCCGCTGTTACTAACAATGGTAACATTTCATTATTAATCCAAGGGATACACTGTTTATTGATGTTGTCAGCAGCATTTAACATTAATACATGCCACGCCTGATCGTCATTATATAATAACGTTGTTCTCCAGCTAGAAGAGCTGCAAGCAACATATTTTCCTTTAATCAAACATCATCATCTTCCACATTTGCCTTCAAGCGTTGTGGGGAGGATTATCAACGTTTCAGGGCCCCACGTATCCGTGGCGTATAGCACTGGCGTTATTCCGTGTCAATCCATTTTCTTCTCAGATTTACTTTGGTGTAGCGGTAGTGCTAGTAACAGCGGTGTCGCTCTCTAACGTGATGGTTTTTTCAGTACCTTTTAAAATCTGAGCTGTTGTTTGTCCATCAAGAATGACGATGCCCATTCACTTCAGCCAATGGCTCCTGTGTGTTGCCGGGGCCCATAAGGGAAGCAAAGAATAGCAACACTGTAGCCTACCACGCATGTCGTAAGAGGCGACTAAGGAGGCTATGGTTCCGTCGCCCTGCTACTGAGTGAGTGCGTGGCGCGACACTGTGAGCTGTGAGTTTCGTGTGAAATGCTTTTGAATCTGCCCGAGGTGTTTTTTTTTGGAACGTGACTGCATGTTCGGAGCGATGGCAGCTGGCTATGTCCCAGAGTTGACCGGTTTTTGCCTTATGCAGAAATGCATGGCTGCTGGGCTTCTGGTTGACTGCCACTGCCATCGACGATGAACTGTATTTTCGTGGACTGTGTGGGTGAACATCTAGGAAACATCCAGATGGGAAAATGACTGCCGATGCCATCAGAGATAAACTGGATGTTTCGTGGGGGACTATTGTGTTGACATTCTGGCGGCGGCATTACGCACAGTGAATCTGTGCGGGCTGTTGTTTGACGAGACTTCTGTCTTTTCCACTTTTCACATTGGGCAGTGGGGAGCGTTTTATGTGATATTCACTGACACAGGAACAGAGCATAATGGGGACGACCCGTTGATGTGAAGTTGGAACCGTAACTAACTAACTAACTAACTAACTAACTAACTACCTAACTTCATCCAATGGGGTTGAAAGTATGGACCGTGAGTTCTAAAATGGCTGGTAAGGCCTATTTTGGCTCGAAATGTTCTTTGGCAATGTGTAAGGACAGGATGAGAAGAATAAAAAGATGGAAAAAAGTGATAGCAATAAAGAGAAAATGAAAATATGTAAAGAAAAAAAAATGTTGCTACTTTTCTGCTACATGGTTAATTCACTTGGTTAGGTAGCAGTACAGCCTCGGACTCTGAGATAAGTAGCAACATTGTTTTCATATTTTCATTTTCTCTTCATTGCTGTCAATTTTTTCATCGTTTTATTCTTCTCATTAGTCACCGGAGGATCTTCTCCCGTACTATAAAATATACGTTGTGTTTCGAGCATGTACTTGTTTGCTGTTGAAGGCTGGTCGCCGCAACGTCCTTGATGTATCGTAATTCTGTTCTGTAAAGCTGCATTACATTGTGTTATTTTATATTGTTTACATTTCCACAGCTTTACCGCAGTTCCACCAAACTGTATTCATATTTGTCAATGTGTGCAAATCTGATCTATTTACACTCACACAGTAATTATAGGGGAGCTGTCTTTACCTGTTACCGGGCTTGTTCTTACGAACTTTGACCCGGTGACTCCCTTTTTTGCAGTTTGCTTATGAAATTGAACTCCTGATTGAATCAGAAATTTGATTTTTTATTTGCATTGTAGACTAGAACCGACAGAATACAGATGGTTCGACAAATTCACCTGGTTAATGGTATATTACATCAGTAATGCTGTGATAGATCATTCCATTAATTATATATGAATAAAATTAGTTGAACCGTCGCTAAAGCTTTGTAAAATGTAAACAACTGTCAAATCAAAATTATTAGAAAAAAAAGTATAGTAAATAATCAATAGAAATGCTTCACATAGAAGAACACAAAGTAATGCAGCTTTGCTTTGCTTTACAAAACACAGTTACTGAAAACAAAGTTAATCAATTATGAAGCATTATGTATAGTATTTCATGTTACGGATGTATTCACTCACAAAATAGTATTAATATTATATTAGTAATAGTAATTAGTAGTCTCTCTCTCTCTCTCTCTCTCTCTCTCTCTCTCTCTCTCTCTCTCTCTCTCTATATATATATATATATATATATATATCTTGCTATCAACCCAAATATTTAATATATCGTAACAAACAGATGTTATTGGGCTCAGACCGATTATTAATTAGCTGTTTATGAACCCCTCTCTAGGATTGATAGATGGCATCATAGTCCTTTTTGCATAACAAACAAGCAGCTCATATAAATTGTTGTTCTATATAGTAATATATATATATATATATATATATATATATATATATATATATATATATATATATATATATATATATATATATATATATATAATTATTTAATTAATAATTGGTGAATTACAGATGGGTAGGAGATTTGAGGGTCAGCCTCTACTATGATATAAAGTTGTGTGTAAGCGGGACATGATCAATACAGGCATTGATAATGCACATTGGGAGCAAGTCGCCGCTGAACATGTTGCATGGAGGGCAAAGATCAGAAATGGAATAAAGACAAAGGAGAAAATGATTGCAGATAAAGCACACACACACAGCGTGAGAGATGTAAGATGGTGCATGATGGTGGAAATGACCATGTTTTCACATGCATCCACTGTGGACGAACATTTACAGCACGAATTGGCTTTATCAGCCACATTCACCACCGCCATGAGTTGTAGTTATTATGTCTTTTTGAAGCACAATGTATCAAACTATCGTCTGTCAAGACGGCAAGGTGCCAATATATATATATATATATATCTTTGTCTTCCTCTTGCTATTTTCTCATTAAGTCTACTAGTTGTCTTGATGTTTTCAAGTTTATTGTTTCCCATAACCTGCCCAAAATATCTTGACCATCTGCATCTAATTTCTCGAATCAGTTTGCAATTGTCTTCTGCTTTTTTAAGTACTGCCTCTTGTGTTTTGTTGTGTTGTCTGTCAATGTTATTCTTTGCATTTTCTTCAGAAACTACTTTCTGTTGCCTTCAGATGCTTCTTATCTTGTCTGCTTATTGTTCAAGTCTCCCAGCCAAAAAAAAAAAAAGTATAGGTTCTATATTGCACTTTGTAAATAGTAGCATAAAATACAACTCAGATTTGCCATGCACTATACAAAATGTCTGGCTTTCTTTTATTTGCATATACTATAATATTAAGTAAGATTGACATATGGCCTTTTACTCTTGTGTTTCAGAAATACATTTGACATATAAACTCAGCTGCGTAATTATGGTTGACTGATTCTACGCAAGTCTGCAATAGTATTTTCACCAGTGCTTAACAGTTCATACTTTTTGATAAACTTGATTTTTACCCCAAGTGACGAGTCAAAATGTTAAAAAATATGACCTCAGATTTTTGTTCTTGATAATATCATCACTGAGGTTCTTTACCATGGGGTCAAGGAAACGACAAGCTGAGTTGAAATGGAGTAGCAGTAAAAAAATAAAGTTGGGAATTCAAGTTCAGAAGTCAGGAATCAATAGAACTGAAGATAATAAAGATAATCAAAGTAAACAGGCTAACCCAGGAGGCTTTCTTACAAACATAAATGTGTACATAATACCAGCAAGCATTGAGAAAGCTCAACTTGAAATCTTTAAGAGCCAGATTGTTAAAAATGGTGGGCAAATTGTAGATAGATTTGACTTACATGGCAGCATATCCCACATAATAGTTGATGATAAGATGGAAGTTTCAAGAATGCTGAGGCTACTGGGCTTAGATGTGTTTCCAAAGATACCAGTTGTTAAATCAGCATGGCTGAGCTTATGTTTACGGAAGAAAGAGCTTGTTCCATTTAAAGATTTTCAGTTACACAACTTGTCAACTGCATGTACACAATTTGAAGAAGAAGCAACTGAAACAACCACTGAAGAAAAAAAAGTGGCTTTACCTCTGAATCCACCTATTTTAAATGAGCATGAATTGTGTGCTAAATCTGGTCAGACTGATCATGTGTCACACTTGCTTGACAGTAATAGTGAATCAGAGCATGAGTCTAGTGATGACACCATCAGCAGTAGACTTGGGGAATCAACATCTTCTGCGACCACATCAACAAAGTTGAGTTCTCCAAAACAAATTTCTGTAAACAAACCAATCTTTTTTATCATTTAAAGTTAAGTAACAATGTAGACATGCCATTAACTCTTCAAATATGTGTGAGTTTTCCCACACGTAGTTCAGGATTAGTTTTTATTTGTTTTGTTTGTGGCTTCTGTGTTGAAATTCTCTAAGGGAAAACATTTTTTTGAATTTCTGAACCGTCGCCTCTAACTATCAATTGTGAATTGACGGGATAGATTACTGAAACTGAAATGTGATTGATCTATTAACTTCATCTAATATATACTTTTTTTTTCTTTTCCACATATCTTTTACAGGACATCGCTGTCAACATCAGCATCTTTCAGCTGATTGTTGATTTCTTGGCAAGATTACGCTCAGTAGTTTGCCATTGCTTTCTGAGTGACTGGCTCAAATACCCCGTAAGTTACTGACATGGAGAGAACCACTACCAATTCTCATGCAACGTCACATTACTTATGAGAGTATACGAGATTACGGAGAAAGTTGTGTAACCTCTAGACCAGAGAGACCGGCTAATACTAATATATACTAGATAATATATAATAATATATGAACCTGATGAGATTCAACAAAATATGCCAGACAATAAATTGTGCAACTTATTGTTTGTTGCTTCTGTATTTAAAGTCTTACTGTTTTCCTGTAATGTTAAAGTGTAAGTAGAAAAGTGAAGTACAGAACAATGTTCACACATCTTGATGCACATTTAGCATATGGTGCTTGCTGCATATTTTTATAGACTAATTGGCACTCAAGGGGAGTGTGATCAATATCATACCAGCTGCCTTTACTTTTCAACACACTTTCTGGTACTCATTTGAGATTGGGTTGACCCATGAGGCCAGCTCAATTTGTAAAAATACTCTTTCACCAGGCAAGTTTGCTTGCCACCACTCTGCCACAGCTGTCAGTTAAAGTGTACAGTTTAGTTATTTCCACAATTGTTGTTGTTGAAGACTATATTTTTATTCATGAAAATAAAGGAATATTAAAAAAAAGTATAACCATGTTTACCTATAAATTGTGTTAAGTTACCAGCCATGAATACTGGTCTTCTGTCATGCTCACACTGGAAAATATCTGTTGACCTTCCGTTACTCAGAATGCAAAATATAACCCACCAAAAACTGGCCTTCCATTCCTTGAGAGCTTTGTGAATTGAGAATGCAACATTATTCTCATGCTGTTAATGATCAGATGGAATATCAGGGGTGATGAGATCAATGTCATGCTTTACTTTCCCCAAAGTGATCTCAGGTACCTTTTCTGTTAAGCTGAATTGAGTCACCAGCCATACTCCTCTTCTTCTGCCATTTATTTACCTATGGAGAATATATCCTCAATTATCTCACAACAAACCCTTCTATCCTTTGCTGTCTACCTCAGCTCCTTCCATGGCCTCCCCATATTTATCATCTGTTTATAATTCTCATCACCGTGTGATTTAAAATCTCCCTCTATTCATTTTCTCCTGTGGGTTCCAGAGGAAGGATGCGTACAACAGAGTACCATTGGATTTTTTAATGCTTCAGCTTATTGAACTAAACGTAAGTCCATTCCTCCTTAGTTGGATCGCTGCAGCCCTCTTCCAAAGGAAAGTAGTTTTTAGATGTGGTAATTGGACTTCGGAACCATTAACAATATATCCTGGCCTACCACAGGTATAACCATTATCTTCGGTACTGTTCAACGCCTACACAGTGAGAATCACCAGTGAGCAGATCACTGGACCTGGCAGGACATTGTCATACGCCGATAATGTTTTAGTGTATTATAACAGTGTTATAGGACAACAAGGCCGCTGTATACAATTGATGGCAAGTGTCGATAGATAACAAAGTCCAACTTGACGATGTATTCAAGTTTATTTGACATCAATTTATAAAAATGCCGTACAGATGAAAATCATACGACCTGTTCTTCTCGTTGACTAATGGAAGACTGGTTACGTCGACGCATGAGCAGCCCTAGATACCTAAACTACCGGTGCTCACGCGTTCACAAACCTATTTCCCCATTTTGCACAGCATCCATTAACTCACCAACTCCCTAACAGAGATGGTGCTCTGTTACATTCCTCCCTATCCTCAACAAGACTTTTTCTTTAAAAAAAAGTCTTAATCCCTAACCTACTCACCTAATGTATTTCCCTCAACCCGCTTACTCATCCTAAACTAACCCTTTCTTACCCAGTGAGCTTTAGTTATTACTCTTTCTATTCCTAAGAGTCTACTTGTCTACTTATATCTTATAGCAAACCGCTATGTTTCTTCACAGACCATCGTGAAGTCATACTTCTTCTTCGTTTATGTATACAAAATTTCATTTTTCTAAAACAATTTATAAGGAATCTATCTAGATATTTCATTTCATATATACATATGTTCATCAAAACCGTTGGTATATAAACACAATTGGAAATTTGTCGTGCGTTATGCAGCCTCTCATATCCTCTCAACATCAACAAAACAACACAGGATAGACAGAAAAGATGGGGTGCGCACTCAGATATAAAGATATAAAGAAGTAGTCAGAAAGCAATCACATTTACCTCCCTTGCAATCACAAAAACTTTATAAATAAAGGTTTAAAAACGAATCTTATAATCCATGAATATATACTTCTGTTTCTTATAAATTAAGTCGATCCAAAATTTCTTCCTTATATACTCAATATTAATATTTGTTCTGCCACCCACAACCATTAATGACTACATTTCCCATGGCTCATGTTCAATCATGATTAAATAATATTGACAATGTTCATTTCTTATGAACATACTTTAAACCAATTAACGCTGCTGATCACAGCTCCTATATTAACCCCCTCACATCCCATTATAACTATCCTTGTTCATGGGCGTATCTAACTTTGTACTAAACCATATGTGCTGCTATCTACAGCCCCATTAATGTCCACTCTCAATTAACTAGCTCCTTATATTCCCATTGATGCTGACTAACGCAGCCTCTTTTTATACCACCTATAGACGTTAGTCACGTTAACTTCTTCTTCCTTAATATAACATGGCATCTAATCCATATATTTTCAATTAATGCTGACTTAATGCAGCTCCTATTTCAACCCCTCAGAACCATATATTTCTATCAACTTTTATTTGTGTAGGATCCATTATAAAACCCCGTCATCCAAACATGGCATGTGTTTCTAAACTACATAGCCACCATGTAATTAACCTCCCCTATTCCAAACATTAACGCTGACTGGCGCAGCAGCCTTCTTACTAGCACAAGGCCAAAGTTTATGGTACTCATGTTTACTAAAACTTATTACTCACAAGGAGAATGTGTCTCTCTTCTAGTCCTCAGTCGTTTGTTAACTATTTTCTGAAAGAAGGGTTCTCCTTAAGGCACCGTCTTATTGCTCTTACTAATTCTATTCTATACTCAGAACAAACTAATAACAATTTTCTTTTCAACCAAGTCTTAATAATCATCAAATTAATATGGTGAACTCAATTAACTCAAAATAACTGAAAGCACAAGTTACAAAAGTTATTAAACCAAACGTAGTCCAAACAGAACTCTTTCCCTCCAAATATTGTCACATATATGGTTTTTTCCCCAACATAATGTACATAGTCAAATTATCATCAATTTAAATCAATATAAACATTAACGGTCTCTTTTACAGACCGCTAAATTACCCTAAATAAAGAAAACACAACAAGTCTTATTCTAAAATCAAATAATAACCATTTCACAGAACCAATTCAATCAAAAATAATACACTACAGTATAAATGATGCAATGCATTATACTCTACGAAAACCTAACTTAACACATCTGTAATCTACAGCTACTATATATAAGAAGACTGTTTTGTCTTCCAACACAGGTCACGCATTTTAAATCCTCCTTAAAAAATTTCTCCTGCAATCTGCAGACTATCCTATCAATTTATTTATCATATCTCCATTTTTTCAATAATGTTAGATTTCTCTCGATAATTGCCGTATCCACATCAATGTCCTTATTACCCCGAGGAGAACTCAAACTATCCTCTTTTATACTACCGTTTTCGTTTTCATCAGTTTCTGATTCTTCATCCATATATTGTTCTTCTGTACTTACATTCTCGGCGGTCTCTAATTTTTTTCTTTCTATATCTAACCTGATTTTTCTATCTTGGCTTCTTAATGATCTTTCCAATAGTGGCATTTCTTCATCACTTGATGAATTTTCTCTAATTCGCTTTTGTCTTTTAACTTCTCTATCTCTCTGTCTCTCTATCCTCCTCTTTACTGCTTGCCTGGTATTTTTAAATGGGGCAGTTATCTCCTCCTCTATAGAACCAACAATATTATAATCATCGTACGTATTCTTTTCTTCCTGCATAAATGTTTTAGGTATTGGTTCCTCTTGATCGTAAGTATCTTCGTAAACTGGTGTTGTTAATACTTGATTTTGTACCGGATCTTTACCACAATCTGAGGGTATTGTATATTTAACTCTTCTGACGAATTGTCCATCTGAGTATAAGCCGTCTGAATAATAATAATAATAATAATTATTATTATTATTATTATTATTATCGCTTCTCTTATCTTCATCTCGTCTTAAATGCTCCACATGTGAACGCGCTATATGTCCTGTTATTTTGTTCTTGATAGTATATGTTACTGGACCTAATTTTTCTAAAATGTAATATCCTGGAAGCCAATGAGAATCAAATTTAGAGTTTCTTCTATGCTTCTTATAGTAAACTCTGTCGCCTACCTTAAATTCTTGTAGTTGAGTATTTTTATCTGCGTACTTTTTCTGTCTTTCTCTAGCTTTAATTATATTACTTCTTAATCTTACATGTGCCTTGTGCATTTCCTGTAAAATCATTTCTTGAAAATTCTCCCACATATATTTCCGTTTAGGTTTTAACAGATTGTCAATTGGGAGTATTGGTTCTCTTCCGTATAGCAGGTAAAACGGTGAAAATCCTGTCCCTTCGTTTTGGTGCGTTCGTATTTCCTTCAGTGCTGGTCCCAGATAAAGGTCCCAGTCCCTATCGTGTTCCTCTACATTTTTTGCTAATATATTGTATAACGTCCTATGTTGTCTCTCGTTTTTCGCATTCGAAGAAGGTCTATAATAAGAAGTTTTTATGTGGGCAATATTTAAATCTTGTAGTAATTTCTCAAACTTTTTGTTTACGAATTCTCTTCCATTATCTGTGAGTACTGTCTGTGGGCAACTAAACCTTGGTATATATTCTTGTAGGAAAATATTAATAACAGAATCAGCTCTCTTATCTGGAATTGGATACACTTCTGGCCAGAGACTATAGCAATCCACAATATGAAGTAGATATACATTCCCCGATAACGTTTTTGGATGAGGACCTGAAATATCTAAGCTCACCTTCTGCATTGGGAACTGAGGAATATCCTTATCTTGTAAGGGACATTTAATTGTTTTCATATTTCTTAACCTACATTTCTCACATTCGTCAACATACTTATAAATACTTTTAAACATGTTTGGCCAATAATACTTTTTCTTGAGAGCTTTGCACAATTTATCACGGCCAAGATGTCCATTTTCATCATGATATGCTCTTAAAACCTTGTTTTCTAACTGTTTCGGAATGTATTTCCTCAATTCTGCCTCTTCAGTTTTTGCATTCATATAGTATAACTGTCCATCTTGCTGCAATTCAATAAAAAATTTTGTAAAAGTGTTTTCGGCTGTTCCTTTCAACTTTTGTTTGATTTATATTACTCTCGGATCTAGTTCTTGTTCTTCCTTCATATCAAAATGTGGTAATTGTGGACCCTCCACTATTTGTTCAAGATCTTGTTCTGTCTGTGAGCTTTCAAAATTTTCTCTATTCAACATGGCCGAATCCAATATATTTACCTGCCAGTTTCGGTCGTCTATCTCTGGCTCTCCCTCATTCTCATTATCTTCAGATATCTCAGAGTATGGAATTCTGGACAATAAATCTGCACAGGTGGTTTCTTTACCGGAAATATATTCGACTTTTGCATTGTATCCTTGCAAGTTCAGCGCCCATGTCTGTATTTTTCTGTTTTGTACTGGGGCTTCTAGTAAAGATTTTAATGACATGTGATCAGTTTTAATGACGAAACTTGCGTTATGTAAATAATAATCAAGTTTTTGAAGGGCATAGTGGATAGCATTTGCCTCCTTCTCAACTGTCGACCATTTTTTTTTTAATTTGCTAAGTTTGTGTGACAGAAAGTACATTGGTCTCTCATTTCTAACCCCTGGTATTCCTGAATTTTCACCTTCATATGGTTGCGCTAAACATGCCCCTATAGCTTTGTCCAAAGCATCTGTATATAACACCAATTGTTTGTTTAAGTCTGGATGTGCCAAAAGTGGAACTGTTGTTAAACTGTTTTTTTTTTAAATCAAATGCTTTCTGACAATTTTCAGTCCATTTAAATCTTGCGTATTTACAAGTCAGGTTTGTAATGGGTTCTGCTATCTCAGCGAAGTTTGGAACGATTCGACGATAATACCCGGCCATACCGATAAAAGCCAGAACTTCTCTTATATTGGTTGAAGCAGGTAATTCTCTAATGACTTTAATTTTATCCTGATCTGGTTTAATTCCTTCTCTATTAATGATGTACCCTAAATATTTAGTTTCTGTTTTTAGGAATTCGCATTTACTGAGTTTCAATTTAACGTCGTGTAATTTTAGTCTATCAAATACCAACTTTACGTGTTTCAGGTGGTCTTGCACGTCTCCTGCTGTGTAGATTAAAATGTCATCTATATATGCTAATGCGAACTTTTGCATGCCCTCTAATACCTGATTTATTAATAACATATAATGGGAAGGTGCCGTCTTGACCCCGAAAGGCATTCGTAAAAATTCGTAAGACCCTGTATGAGTACAGAAAGCACTTTTCTTCTGAGCATCCGGCGACATAGGGATACACCAAAATCCTGACCTTGCGTCTAGCGTAGTAAAGAAGGTAGACCCGTTAAGTAGCCCTAAAATATCGTCAATCACCGGCAATGGATAAGCTACGTTCTTGGTGATTTTGTTCAGGGCCCTGTAGTCACAACAGAAGCGATGACTACCATCCTTCTTGGTCACTATAACAATCGGAGATGACCATTCTGACTTGGATCTTGTTATGATTCCCGCTTTTAGCATATCTTATATTGCTTTTTCTACTATCTCTCTATTTCTTAGAGGAGTTCTATATGGTTTCAAACTAATTGGTGGATGATTTCCTGTGTCTATTTCCATAGTAACTGTCTTAGTCTTACCTAACTCTAAGTCATTAATAGCAAAAACATCCTGATTTTTTCTTACTAATTCTTCTAATACTTCTTTATACTCTGGCGGAGCTTTTAATTGTGATAATAACTCTAGTTCTCTCTTCAAAGATGACGTTGTTTTGTCTATTGAATGTACTTGAGATGGATATTTTCTGAATGCATGGATCAATTCATCATTCCGTCTTTTCCCACTTCCTCTATTTCTATGTCGGTTATTAATAGGGTCTTCTAGATATTTATTCATTGACAAACCTTCTTTAGCTATTGTTGCTATGTTGTTAAGCTCAGGTGCTATTTTTGCAATCACACACCCTCTATACAACGTAATGTCCTTCCCTGTGTTATTAAAAATCATTACCGGGAAACTGTATTGTCTATCTAATGTTATTATTCCGTCGGTGACTTCTAATCCTGGTTCATCTATTCTCTCTCTCTCTCTCTCTCTCTCTCTCTCTCTCTCTCTCTCTCTCTCTCTCTCTCTCTCTCTCTCTCTCTCTCTCTCTAACTCTGTTACTGTAACTGTTTGTCCTATCGAAAAATACGGATTTTTTAAAAATGTTTGCTTGTATCAGATTGACTGTCTGTGGTTTTAGAATCATAGATGTTTTTACTCTGACCAGGGCCGATACGTGCTTATCCTCCAAGTCCACATAGACGTCTTGAAATCTCAACTTGTGTAAATCAAAATAAAGCCTTACACCATTTTTTATCAAGAAATCTCTACCTAGGATCATGTTCCTATTTAACTCTTTAACTACATGAAAAAGGTGTCTCACGTTTATTCCTCCCAATCTAAGGTTTATCATTGTTTGTCCAACTACTTCCAGATTTTGTCCAGTAACCGAATGAAGGGTATCTTGATTTCCAAACATTTTGAAATTATTTAATATACGATATAAAAAATTTTTCTTAATTACACTGACTTGCGCTCCTGAATCAATCAATGTTCTAATTTTAAATTTACCTATTTCTATAATGCATGAACTGGGATCAATCATATTCACTGAAAATTGTTTTATCTCTCCAAGTTGAGGCCATTTTCTACATTCTCTATTTCTATTTGTCCTACTATATTTGCCATTTGGATAATTAATATATTCACTCATTCTTGGGACCTTTTTATTCTCCCTCCTACCGCAGGTCCTATTCAGTAAGTGGGACGCCAGTTCTCCTGCATTCTTGGCCTTGTAGAATTTCTCTGTCTGTCTTCATAATTTCTACTTGGTCCACTGTTTCCACCTCTATTCTGTGCACCAACCTGAGCACGTCTGTTACCACAAAACCTAAAAACGTGTCCTCTCTGACCACAGCTCCAACAAACCACATTTGTGCTATTTGCCGTCTCTATTATAGGGTTTCTCGTTTGTCTTTCTCTGTCATGAGCATTTTGATTATTATTTCCCTGCAGTGTCTGTATTTCTCCCCGTCTTCTCCATCCGTACCTCGCTTGTCCCATCTCCATGGGTTCCTCAATCCTCTCTTCTCTATTACTTCCTATCTCTCGTCCTACCCTTGATCTAAATCTTCTTCTCAAACTCTCTTCCTGTACAGCTATATCCACAGCCTGTGATAATCTTGCAGGATTTTCCTTCATAAGTTTAAATTTAAGTCCATCTGACTTTATCCCATCAACAAAAATTCCAACCAGCATTCTCTCTTTTTCCCCGCCTTGAACATTCTGCCCTATGAATGCTTCCTCTGCTAAATTAATCAGCCTGTCACTAAACAACTGAACACTTTTTCCATCATGTTGCTTAGATTGTCTTAATACTGAGAAAGCATGTTGTGGATCTGTGATCTCCGCATACTTGTGGGCTAGATCATCCTTAAATTGCTCCCACGTCTCATCAGTTCCTGCTTCTAATTTTCTACGAATATGATCAGAGACAGGCGATGCACTAGTCCTATAAGCTAAATTTTTCTTATCCTCATCTGTAGTGTCCACTAGATAAGCATGTTTTTCAATGGATACAACCCATTTCTTAAAATATTTCGCTTGCCCACTAAACTTCTCGATGTCAACAGCTACGCTTTGCTGTTTCAATATTGAGTCTAACTTTGATATGGCCCTACCTACACCACCAAAGCACCTGTCCTAAAGAAAGGTCCTGGGCTTCCATATTAAAATCTGAAATACAAAATACACCAGTACAACACAATATAGTATGCCAATATATATATTAATACAATATTATCCTAAACTAAGCAAGTTCTATAACTTTCTAGCAATTTAAACTATTAAGTTTGTACTTTGTTCAGTTGGCAATGTTGTTAATATCGTTATTCTAAACTAACCAATTTCATAAGTTAATTATTATACTTGCTTCAATTCCTCAGTTACACACACTGTTCTGTTGTTTGCTCGATCGTTTCTTAGCTTAACAAACTGACCAGATGCCTGTCTTACATTCCTGGGTGAAAATGACGTTAAAGCTCACGAAGTACAGTACAGCGTCCAAGAGATATGGCCCAATCGATAGAGTAATGAACTATTTGACTGCCGGTTCTCGGTGGATCTTTGATGGTAAACTTTTCTTCACAGACAATTTGCCCCTGGTCGGGTTCTTGACTACCGCCTTGGATGGCCTTCGATGGAAACTCTCTTCACTAAAACGATTTAGTTGCAGTGGCTTCAAAAATTGCTGAACATCATTCAATTGCAAGTTCCTTCGATTTTGGATGAGACTCGACAAAACGGCCAGTTCAAATTAATCGCCATTCTGGAAAATTTTAATTTTACTGACTTGAGATAACTTGAGCAGTCTCAAAAATATTACTGACCTGGGGTAACAGCCAACCTTGAGTGACCTCAAAAAAATTAACTGGGCTGAGGCAACAGTTGTAGAGTTTAGCGTTATCGTGGCTTTGCTGTCCAATTAGACCTGATTGTCCGGCTGCAGGTAAACAATTCTCACAGTAACGCCCCAGGTTTATAAGGTAGATGATGTATCCACCAGCGGCATCATCCAAGAGTGACGACGTGAGGCAGCAACAGTAAGTTACTCTAATTGGCTTCGAGTTCAGCAAAAATCACTGTACGTCAACTATCAGGCCACTGTGTAACAATGACTCAGGCATGGCCACAGAACATCGGTACCTTAGTTAGGCAATACTGAGTAGCTTCTTGACCTTCACAGAGGACTATATTTCAATAATTCAATAGCCCGAGAAATCACAACAACTACCCCTGGGCGGGCTTTCAGTTGCTGCGTCTCTCAAATATTCATTCATTCAGTAGCATGTCCTTTGCAGAACCTCGCTCCCATAACAACCTTCCGGAAAGCTTCTCGATCACAAGCAAGATGTCCCGCGTCTGATACACCCATCTGGAGATCATCCCCCACATCCTGCACCCATTTTCTCTTTGGCCTTCCTCTTCCTCTCTTCCCAGGCATATACCCTTCCATTATTGTTCTCTCCAAACTTTCGTGACGTTTCAAGTGACCAAAATACTTCAATTTTCTTTGTTTTATCGTCTTTAATAGCCATCCCTCCTCAATATTCAACTCTTGAAGTATGGATGCATTTGTTCTTTTCTTTACCCACTCTCAAATATAATCAACAAAAATAGTATGCATCCATTTTCCAGACGCGGTCAAAAGAAGTCTTCGCTTGTGTCAAGATGGTTCCCGCGACAACCCAGGTTCGAATCCTGGGGTCTACGGCAACAAAATAGGCTCTATAACAGTGTTATAGGACAACAAGGCCGCTGTATACAATTGATGGCACGTGTCGATAGATAACAAAGTCCAACTTGACGATGTATTCAAGTTTATTTGACATCAGTTTATAAAAATGCCGTACAGATTAAAATCATAGGACCTGTTCTTCTCGTTGACTAATGGAAGACTGTTTACGTCGACGCGTGAGCAACCCTAGATATCTAAACTACCGGTGCTCACGCGTTCACAAACCTATTTCCCCATTTTGCACAGCATCCATTAACTCACCAACTCCCTAACAGAGATGGTGCTCTGTTACAGTATCGTCAAGGTAAGGATAGAGAGCATGTTGCTGGGGCAATGGTCAACCCAACAAAGGCAACAGTGACTTGATTCTCGTTTAATAATCATATTGTCAATACTCCAACACCAACTGTAATTCTGTGTTCAGAGACGGTGGAAAGAACGCAGGCAATGAATTACCTGGGGATACGGTTTGATCGAAACCTTGCTTATAATGAGCACATAGACCAGGTGATAACAAAGGCCAAGCGGGGTTTGGCTGCGATGCGGGTGATGGCGGCAGCAAACTGTGAGCAGCGCCACCTATGTCTTCCGTACGATGGACTGGTCATATCTGTTTTGGAGTATGCAATGGCAATCCTGACTCTCAGCCGTAAGCAGATAGAAAGGATGGAAATGATACAGAATAAAGCTATGCGCATTATTCTTGGATGTACAAGAGACACAGCATGCAGGGCGATGCGCTACCTTCTTGATTTTCCAACCATTGAAGAGAGAATACAAGTTTGCAGGGCACGCGCCTACCTCAGAGTTAACGCAAACACACAACATCCACTGCATAGTGAAATTATGAAGTTGAAGGGCAGCAGGTTACAAAGAGGACGGTCGTGGATGGGTCAAGCCGAAGACATTCTTCAACAGGTGTGTTCACTTGATAACTTAGAACCTGGCGAGGAGTGGGTGCAAGTGCCAACATATTTCTGCACATCCTTTTCAGTTTGCATCCAACTAGATAGAAAATGCAGACAAGAAAATCCGGATGCTGTGGAGGCTGAAGTACAAGCGTTGATTTTCGAGAATTCGCTAGACGGTGATGCGGTCATCTACACAGATGGGTCGGTCGTCCGACATGCGAGAGGCTCATGGGCCTTTACAGCTCTGGCCGGAGGAAGAATTGTGAAGGAGGACTCTGGTGCTTTCACTGAAACCAAAAGTAGCCTGACCATGGAAGTCATGGCAGTAAGTAAAGCAATAACATGGCTCGAGACACAGACATTCACTAGGGCATGTTTCCTTAGCGACTCAATGAACATGATCAAGTGGATAGAGGAGGGGTCGATCTGAAGAGAATGGTTGCTGCCTCTAGAGCGGTCTCGGCTGGCAAAGATTAGTTTCATCTTCGTGCCAGGGCATGCGGGAGTACAAGGAAATGAGCGGACTGACAAGCTCGCAGGTGAGGCTACTTTGGAGGGCGGATGCGCCATGGACCAGGCTGACATTCTGAATGCTCTACGAGAAGTAAGACTTTTGCGTGAACCAAGTGATGACTGTGAAACTACAACCATGGCCAGACTGCGAGAACAGCAAATTAAAAGATGGGTTGCCAAACAAGAACACTACGCAGGAAGCCAAAGTAGATTGATAAACCAACACAGAACTGGCGTCGTTAGCCGCTACACGCAGCGGGATTTGCCGAGGAGGGGATCCTAGCACTTATGGACTGAATGGGTCGATGTGCAATGAGGATGATCTGTCGACTAACTAACTAACTAACTTGAAAACACAACAGAGATTGGGTTCCTTACTCTCTTTTAAGCGATCATCGTTAGTTACTAAGGTTGTCTAAGGAATGCAACTCATTCGTCCCAGGAACCCAATCTCTGTTGTTTTTTCAAGTTCTTCTTAGGGGTGCTGGTCGATGACCGTATTCGTTGTATAAAATAGCGCCTAGTAGGTTAGGGGGACAGATCATTTATCTCCATTAGGGTAGAATATCTGCCTAGTCAGCAGAAAATCGGTTGTTCTATAATCAAAGAGAATGTTAATGTTATTTGTTATGAAATGTTGAAAGTCTGTTAGAAGATGTGGTAGAGGGTATTCAAGGGCTCAATAAGGCAGACGTGGTGTTAAGAAAGGTTGACTTCATAACAGCCACTGTTGGTTGTATGTAGACTTGCCGCTATTGCAGGTGTGAAATGACAAAGTGTAAAATAGGTGGAGAAAGTAAGAAATATTATGTTAGCTAGCCTTCGAGAACACCTTTTGTATTGTTGAAAGCTGGAACAATGGAAGGTTAGTGTAGCAGTCATTGTGGTATAGAAAGTTGAAGACGTCAGCCTTGGGAAATGGTTCTTTGCTGACGAATACTCAGATGATATAGAAACTATCCCAGGTGGATCACAGATTGCATTGCCATAAATGTTGTTATGTCTGTTTCATTAGACCTCATGCACAACGAAGGTTTGGAGTTCTTAGTGGTGTGACATGGAAAAGTTTTGAAGCTATCTATGAAAGACAGAGATACGTTGTGTTGGAAAGGAAAAAACCAAGAGTGTGGAGAGATGAGTGATTAGTCTGTATAAGTGCTTCTTTAGCAGATACGCTGGAATGGTATGTTGGAGCTTTCGGTAATGTAAAATCGGGAAAGTGCTGACGTTGATGGTTATGTATTGTGAAATGTCTTTTCAGATGAAAGTTCAAGACACGTTTGACATAACTACAGAAGTTACATTTTTCCCTAATTTTGGTAACACATTTGTCTTAGTTTGGTCGACATAGTCCTTACTTTTCCATAGCTATTTCTTAGTTTGGCTGACAGATTGTCCTAGTTTTTATCACTTTGGATGACAAGTTTATAAGTTTGATTGAAATATGTCTGTACTTGGTCAATATTTTTTTTTCACATTTGGTTAACAAAGTTTCCTACTTTTCATAAGTTTGGATGTGATATATTTATAACTTTGGTCAACATTTTAGTTGTGTTGGCTAATATTTTTTCCTAGATTTTTATAAGTTTGGTCGAGCTATTTCTGCATTTGGCCACCATGTTTCCCATTTGGCTAACAAATGTTTCTACTTTTTATAAGATTGGATTATATATTTATAAGTTTGGTTGCAACATGTCTTTACTTGGACAATATTTTTCACCTTTGGTTAACAAAGTTTCCCACTTTTCATAAGTTTGCACCATATATTTATAAGTTTATTTGTCAATTTGGCTAACAAATTTTCCTACATTTTATAAGTTTGGATGCGCTATTTCTTTACATGGTCACTATTTTTCATCTTTGGCTAACACATTTTCCTGCTTAGGTCGACATATTTTTCTAAGTTTTGTAAGTTTGGTTGAGATACTTCGTAACTCGACCACTATTTTTCCTACGTTGGGTATCATATTTTCTTATATCAGTCGACATTTTTATAAATTTGGATGAGATATTTCTTTACTTGGTCAAAGTTTTTCACATTTGGCTAACAAATTTTCTACTTTTTATACGTTTGGTGGAGATATTTATAAGTGTGACCGATAATTTTCACATTTAGTAACAAATTTGTCTAATTTTTATGAGTTTGGACAAGAAATGTCTTCACTTGGTCAATAGTTTTCACCGTTGGCTAATACATTTTCATACATTTTATAAAATTTGGATGCAATATTTCTTTAATGGGCCACAATTTTTTTCATCTTTGCCTAACCAATTTTCTTACTTTGGTCGACATGTTTTCCTACTTTTTGTAAGTTTGGTCGAGATATTTCATACCTTGGACAATATTTTTTCTAATTTGGTTAACATATTTTCTTATAACGGTCGACATATTTATAAGTTTGTCCATCGTTTTGCCTATTGCTTTACTTCGGTCGACATATTTCTTGATGTTACTAGCATGTTTCCTTACTTGTTATAAGTTCGGATAAGATATTTCATTACATGGCCAATATTTTTCACCTTTGCCTAACAAATTTTCATACATGTTATAAGTTTAAACGAGACATCTATAAGTTTGACCGATACTTTTTCCTATTTGGCTAATATGATTTCTTAGTTGGCCAAAAAAAAATGTCCTCGTTAGGTTAACACATTTTCCTAATTTTTGTAAATTTGGTGTAAATGTTTCTTTATTTGGTCAATATTTTTCTCATTAGGTTAACAAATTTTCCTAATTTTTATAATTTTGGATGTATTATTTCTTCACTTGGCCAACAGTTTCCCCATTTGGTTAACAAAGTTTCCTACATTTTATACGTTTGGTTGAAATATTTCTTTACTTGACCAATATTTGTCCCATTTGGCTAACATTATTTCCTACTTGGTCGATATTTTTTCCATTTGTGTAACAAAGTTTCCTACTTTTTATAAGTTTGGACGAGATATTTCTTTACTTGAAAAATATGTTTTCCTATTTCGGTACGAAATTTTCCTACTTTTTATAAGCTTTACCGAGCTATATCTAAATACGGCCAACATCCCCCCCCCCCCACTACTTTTTATAAGTTTGGTTGAGATATTTCCTATTTTGGTCGACATTTTCCCCATTTTGGCTGACATATGTTCCATGATTTCATAAGTTTAGTTGAAATGTTTCTCTCTTTGGTCGATATTTTTTTTTACATTTGTTAAACGTTTCCTACTGTTTATAAGCTTGGTGGGGATATCTATAAATTTGGTCGACATATTTCTGTATTTGGCCAACAACTTTATTACTTTGGTTCACGTAATTTCCTACTTCGGTCGACATGTTTCTTAGTTTGAGCAATATTTCCTCAATATGGCTAACAAATTTTCCTATTTTTTATAAATATGGACGAGACATTTATAAGTTTGACCGATAGTTTTCACATTTGGTTAACAAAGTTTCCTACTTTTCATAAGTATTGTTGAGATATTTCTGTATTTGGCAAATAGTTTTCACCTTTGGTTAACAAACGCTCCTACATTTTATAAGTTTGGCTGCGATATTTATAAGTTTGGTTGAAATATTTCTTTACTTGACCACTATGTTTCATCTTTGAATAACAAATTCTTCCTACTTTGGTCGACACATTTTCCTACTTTTTTTGTAAGTTTAGTCGAGATATTTCTTTACTTGGCAAATATGTTTCACATTTGGTTAACAAATTTTCTTACTTTTTATAAGTTTGGTTGAGATGTTTCTTGTTTTGTTCAACATTCTAATAATTTGTCTAACACATTTTCTTATTTGAATGTTGAAATGATACATAGAACCTGTACTTTTGTCTGGGTGTGAAACATTGCAATGAGAAGACAAGTTGTAAACCAATGGAAATATGTTTCTGGGGAAAGATGCAACGACCCGTATATAGACACATAGCAATGAATTTTTCGTATGCACCCGCTGACGAACCGTGTGAGTGTTTTAATAGTTATGAACCGACCCCCGTGCAACCAATAGATCACATCTCCCAGCAACCAACCGGCCACTTAATTACTTTGGCATATAACGCCGATTATGTACGCCAGGGACACGCCAACCTAGGATAATAGTATGGTTGTTGTGGTAGTAGTAGTAGGAGTAGTAGTAGTAGTAGTAGTAATGGTAGGAAGTTTTCTGGGACATCCGCACCCGTTTACAAAACACGGGGAAGGCTGTGTTGTTCGCAGTCTCTGTACCTTTGTGTTCGAGTGTGTATTTATTCGTCTATTCTTGTGAGTGTGTATGTGTCATTGTTATTGTGATGTCTCTGTACTTGTCTATATGTGTCTGTGTGTGTATACGTTTGTCTATTCTTGTAATGCGGCCGTATTTGTGTCTTTGTTCTTGTGTGTGTGCGGGTTTACATATGCTGATAAAGAGACGTGTATCTGTAGCAATGCAACCACTACTATTGTTGTGGCTACAACTACCTCTATTGTTACTACTATTACTACTGTCGTTTCACTACCCTTTACCCACTACCATGTCACAAATAGTACTTTCCTCAACAATTTAAGTGGTCACTCGATCATTTGGCCACTACTTGACCACCCCTTTTCCACCGTTGACCACGTCATTACTTAATTTACCATCACCGTTTCACTACACGTACTTTCCTCAAGATTTTAAGTGGTCACTCGACTACTTGACCACTACTTGACCACTCCTTGACCACCTCTTGACCACGATATCGATCACTTTATCCATTACCGTTTCACTACACATACATTAACCCACGATTTAAGTGGTCACTCGACCAATTGATCACTACTTGACCACTACTTTACAACTACTTCATCACCACTTGACCATCTCTTGATCATCACCATGTCACTATACCAACTTTCCTCGACAATTTAAGCGGTCACTCGACTATTTACCCACTACTTGACCGCTTTTTGACCACTACTTGACCACGTCATCGATCACTTTAACCAACACCGTTTCACTATACGTTCCTTACCCTACAATTTAAGTGGTCACTCAACTACTTGACTACCATTTGACCACTACTTGACCACCGCTTGACCATTACTTTACCATCTCTTGATCATCACCATGTCACTACTCCTACTTTCCTTACAATTTATTTGGTCACTCTACCACTTGACCACTGCTTAACCACTACTTGACCACCTCTTGACCACGTCATCTACCACTTTAACCACTACCATGTCACTACAGTACTTTCCTCCACAATTTAATTGGTCACTCGACCACTGCTTGACTACTACTTGACCGCTTCTAGACCACGTCATCTACCACTTTAACCACTACCATGTCACTACAGTTCTTTCCTCCACAATTTACGGGGTCACTCGACAACTTGACCACTGATTGACCACTACTTGACCGCTGTTTGGCCACTATTACCTGCTACCCACCCCTTAACACCGAATGACTTTACACCATATCCATTACAATCAACTTCTTTACTTTATAAGGTTTAATTTGTAACACTCGTGATGCTAGTGAATAATCCACTACGACCCTCTACATAGCACTAATAACCACCCCTTATCAACTAATTTCACTAAGCCATACCCACTATAACTACTATCGCTACCTCAACTATTCCTTCTATTCCTACTAATGTACAACGCCAATGTGGTAACAGTTCAAAATATTTTAACACACCACTCACCAACGTGTTTAGAACCCGTTACTTAATGACTTTTTCCCACCCCTCATACACCCCGTTCTGTTATGAACCGACCACCGTCACACCCGTCGGAGATTTTCCCACACTTCGCCGACCAAAATAAATGTATAACTTCCCGGTACTACCTTCCAGATTTTCCCACACTTCCCCGCCAAGGAAACTGAAGTTTGCCCTGTTCATAGAACTACCCCTGCTACCTGTCTGGACTGTGTGGATATCAAAACCTATGAAAAGAGAACCCCTGGTGTATTTCAACTAGAATACGAAGGGGAGGAGATGGTGTCACTGTGCAGTAATACGTATATTTGTGTCGGAGATTATGATAAAATCAGTACCAAGGGACTGACCAAAAACCACAATGTCTTGGACAAGTAAAAATTCTTGAATGATCTCACCACCCATCAGGCGGCTGGGGGAATCAATATAGGATTCAAGACACAAGACTCTGCTGTGTATACGTATCAACAACATCGCGCTTCGTTATCATATCTTTATATAAAAAGACAGATACAAAATGATAATTTATCGACTACACCACTACTTTTTTAAATGTTCAATATGCGTTGTATTGTTTGTCTTTACATGGTTTAATAAAAATTATTATATACCTTACTTGACTCGTTTGTTTGTTGTTTTGAATGTTGTTATAGTACTTACAATTGAAGGGATCACTTGAGCACGTCTACTCTGACAACGCCTACTTTTTTACAAGCCAAGGAGTTATCGCCCTTTATGGCGCAAAAGCGATGTGCGCCACAAAACCGGCGGCTTTCCACTTTACTATACTACTATAGTTAACGCAAACACACATCTGTCAGGGTCTTGTTTTACACTAACAATGGCTCGTGTTCTCTAACAGGAGTGAAACAATCATACACAACGAATGATTGTACTCAAAACACACGGCGACATAATTGAAACACTTTAATCACACTTCTCAACGGCATTCATAGAATACTGCGCTCACAATTAGCGCCAATGCCATTTACAGATACATACATACAATATACAAGTTCATAAATGCATGGAATAAATCACTCACTCAGTCTCTAAATCAACTCTACAAAGCATACAAGCTTTCTTCCATCAAACATAAAACAATACGTGCAACACTTTCACTCATGTCCGTCCAGTCTCGAAGTCCTAGGCCGTCTGAGCTACCAGCGATGGTTTCTCGTTGGTCCTGCTTTCAGTCCTCGTGCGCTTCGTGCGTCACGCTGACCACTGGCCATCCACTGCATAGTAGATGTTAGTCGAGTTCACGGTCGTACTTGGTCGTCGCCTACAGGCGATGGCGATGGAGATTCGGAGATTCTGACACTCTCCGTCGCCCCCTCTTATGAAAGGTATATCCTTTCATTACGGGTGTTTATAGTTGGTTTAAGTTAATAATATCTTTATAAGTCAGAATCGACTAACTGTTTATCCTGTCAGGTGACTCTCTGGTATGTTTACATTTACATGGTAATGATGCATGATAAAAATTTCCTTCATTACTGCCATGAGGATACTCTCATCAAGTATTGTCCCCTAGTTGGATTTGTACCTTGGTTGACAATGGACTTAAGCCAGTCCGGTAGTTATCAGCAACTAACGCTATCTTTCAAGCAACGCACTACCTCACAACAAAAGAAAAAATCTCACATAGAACATGTTAGGCCCTAAATCATCTCCCTAGTGAGATGATTTCAGAATTAGAAACCAACCGATATGGTCGGATAATCCAATCCTGGTCCCCAACCTTGGTAACTATATTCCATGCATAGTTGACGTCACATGGTGACCTGTAGTCATATTCTGGCTACTATGAAAAAGGCAATATATGCATGATTACATTTTCCACTTGTCAGATTGTTTCCCCTTACGTGTAATGATGAAACGTGATGGGAGGTAACTCCAATTCTTTCAAAACAATAAAGTACATTTGTTATTTCTATTCTAAGCGTCATAGTTTGATATTTATTTTCATTAGTGGCATACTTGGCACCATTGAAAAAAAAATTAATCAATCAATGATTCCTAGATCACACATATATACATCCTTTCATTCAATTAATCATATGTAAATTTTAGAGTCACAAAATCATTCAATCTGTCATTCATTTGTGACTATCTTTTGTATAGTCTGCTATTTTTGATAAATTTTGAAAATAATCCGAAAAGGAAACGGAAGTACACAACTTATGTGATCACACGTGGTAGTAACACACACTGTTTTTATACACGCTTGGGTTGCACTGTTCTTATATACACGTTGGGATTAAACTGCTCTGGGTGCGTTGACTTCCTTTACTGTCGTCTATTTAACACAGTTATAAAGTTTAAATGTTCGAACAATTTCCTGTGCTTATTTCATTAATATGCATAAGCTCTTTTTTTTTTTTTTTTTTTTTTTTTTTCATATCCTTTACAGGACATCGCTGTCAACAGCAGCATCTTTCAGCTGTCTGTTGATTTCTTGGCAAGATTACGCTCAGTAGTTTGCCATTGCTTTCTGAGCGGCCGGCTCAGTATCCCGCAAGTCACCAGCGGGGGTCAAACCGCTCCCAGTTCTCTCCCGCTACGAGACTCTGCGTGATAAACGGGATTACGGAGAAAGTGTTGTAACCCCTCGGCCAGAGAGACCGGCATAAGCTCTGGCATTACTGGATTTTACCGAAAGCTGGAATACGGTAAGTCTATACAGATGTGTAGTGACGAAACGGGACTAAATACAGTCTGTTCTCTGTATTAATTCTCTTTGAAGGGAATACAACGTTTTAGTCTCCCTTGATATGGTCACCATAAATAGGGGATTCCCCGTTTAAAGTAGTTCGTGACGTCAGAATTCTGGTGATTTCTAGAAGCCTCTAGAATGTCCCCAGTCAAGTGCGTACGTGGTTTGGTGTCACGTTGGACTCACGATTACTCGGGACTTATGGGGTTTTGGATTTCTCCATGATCCTTGTGAATCTCAGGGCCCGAGAAGTCCTTGGGACTGCGCTCTTAGTTGGTCACGATCAGTCGCCAGTCGGACATCGTCGAATGCAGATCGCAGTAATTCACTGCTGAAAGAAATGTCTTTTTCGCAGCCAGGCGGACAACTGCAGTGAAGGGTTGCGATTTCTAGATCACAGGTAATGTTGAATTTACTTCATTTATAGATTAACTGTTGTCCTTAAATACCGCGCCTACATTCCCAAGACCATGAATTGCCGACTAAAATAGTTGTCTTCGCGGAGCGCAGGAATTGACCGTCGCCTGTCTGCATTTTACATTAGCTGTTATCGATCGGCTAGGTAATGTGTGTCAGACGCGTTCAGTACCGCCTACTGTTGTGAGCGTGTATACACATGTGCCCGGTATACGTGTGGTCCATCTGCTTCGTTGTGTAAATCCGATGTTATTAGATCTGATCGAAGTTACTGATGGTAGAATACAAATTACATGCATTCTTAGTGACATGTAGGATGTTTTCACTGCCATGTGTAAGTATGTTCGGGTAATTTACCAACTGTGTGGTAGATGTGTTAACCAGCTGGGTTAGTGCTTACATGTTCAGGGCTGTACGGAATTTTGACATTCGTTACATTGTGGTGTTAGAATCAATTGATAGGGATGCGTCATTTGCGTAGCTAGAATAAGTTTGTAACTGATGTCTGATATCAGTGGTGGTCGTTATTCCGGTGAACAAGGTGTTATTTCATTGGGCTGTGCAGGTAAGTGCTTGCTGTGTGTAGATGCCATTACTATTAATCATAGGCAGAAATGTTTTGTATTTACTGAATAGCGGTTGATAGGAAGTATTTATGATGCCGGGTGTCACTGCTTGCTTACATGCTTGTCCGCCAGAGTGACCATACGTATGCAAACGTGCGTGTGTCTAGCCAACCGACTGGTTATTCGACGTACCCGACCGACCGTGATGTTGCAGGTATGATCCAACGCGATTGTGCGAAACCACTGGTAGAATTCACATACCCAAACGAGAGCGATGCGACGCTCTGTAATCGAGGCCGTTGCGTCTATGTAGATCCGAACTAAGTACAGAACTGGGTCGGTCTCTATCATTCTCCCCTTCTAATAAGGGAGTTACTAATTTGCTGCAGTGAAAAAGTAGTAGTATCCTCTGTGGTAATTGAGCAGGATTTGAGGGAATGGAGATTTAGGGGATGAGGGGCTGGAAGACTCGCTAAAATGAATGACGTGGCCTAACTCGCCACGGACCAAGATGCGCTGAGCCCACAGCAGCTGTGGGAAAGTGTTTCCGGTGGATGGCCACCACATCTGTGCTATACTGGCACAGACTTGACCGTCATGGATTAAGGTCAATGAATAAAGGTCTAACGTTGTTCTGGGACGGAGATCCCAGAGCAGAAACTATGGCTGTGTTATGAGTTGGTTAGTTAAGTTTAACCGTTCATGATTTATAATTTGTTGATACTATATTGATAGGTTATAAGGTATATAATTTATTGATAGTATATAGTTATTAATAAGTTATGCTTAAGTAGTGGATCCATGGGTGAAGGGATTGATTACTTGTTGAGTTGTATGGAGGAGGATATGTCCAGCTGGGCACCTCCTGGATAAGATAATCTCTACACCAAAAGTGAAGTAGGTGTATAATAAGATTGAGGTTGGTTAGTTGAGATGGAGTAGGGAAAGGACACCAGGTAGAGGAGACCATGACAGAGTCATACAGTCTACTCTGGTGCGATTGGGCTAGCCGTTGCCCAGATGAGTTACTCAACGATACACTTGTCTATTATTGTTTTCTCTTGCAGCCTCATGCCTATACAGTGTACTTAAGAGTGGATCGATGATAGTGATGATCCCTTATATATATTTAATTATATATATATATATATATATATATATATATATATATATATATATATATATATATATATATATATATATTACTGAGAGGCACGTGTTAATGTGGAGATGCAGTGTAGTCCTTGTTGTAGTTGAGTATTCACACCAACCCCCTCCATGTTTCAGGATCAGTTATAGGTTAAATCCTATGAAGATTCAGGAGTTCTACCATAAACTCCTAAAGATTTGCTCGTTCCAGTGCCAATCAAGGTTTGTGGCGTTACTGGGAGCAGTTGTCTGAATTTGCCTGTGTCAATTTGAAAGTCAAGTGAATTGAAGATTAGCCGGTAGGTCTAGGTTAAGACCACCGCAAACGAGATCCAACGAACACAGTTAACCGATCCAGGTAGGGTCAAAGACTGAAGCGTCTAATGGTTCCAGCCAGTAAGGTACTGGTACAGATCTAATTCACGGATGGCTGTAGTACTTTCAAGGCAATGAATTCCAGGTGTTGAGAAGTATGTTACCAGTCATTTGAATGGCCTGTTTATTATGTTTCTGGCCCGGCTTGGTCGTCATGGGATGCATTGTCTAATTTCACATGAATTAAGAGGTGAATCTACAGTGTTGGTCCTGATTGAAACCATGAACATGGTCATGAGACCGGCAGCATGAATTTAATATCCGGTTGGAATGTGTAAGATAGCTGCATGAGAACATGTGTAACTATAACATTCACTTGTTGAGTCAAGCTATGATGATATTGTGGTACCAGGGAGCCAATGTTCCAGTTAAGGTTGCTAATATGTGTTTCTCATTAACTTGCGAGACAGAAGAGCAACCAGGCTCTTAGATACATTGGTATATTGTGCTACAGAGTTTTCTTCAGTTGGAGACAGCTAGATTTCTAGCGTCGACCCAGAGGTCATCAGCAGAGTCGAACGTGTGATTTAGGAAGTCATAGAGGAAGTATCCTCAAGTGTTGGTGAAGTGTCTGTCAGGCATTC
The DNA here is from genome assembly GCA_014155875.1 of Cepaea nemoralis. NCBI lineage: Eukaryota > Metazoa > Mollusca > Gastropoda > Stylommatophora > Helicidae > Cepaea > Cepaea nemoralis. The sequence continues at coordinate 180,065 of JACEFZ010017005.1, read as the reverse complement.
GTCCTACGCCTGATCAGCCCAAGTTTGTGTTCACAGAGGGAGGAGAAGACTTTGAACGGCACTGTGCCTTGGAGTTCCTTTACACTGGAGGGTTCTCGGGTGAGTCGTTAACTACGACGGGACAGCTTCACGAACTTAAGTCACATGCTCTGTGATGAAGACGAGTCATCAGGAGATCCTCTCATGTACATAGTGTCTTCTATCCAGGCTTTCAGCCATCCTTCTCTGTGTTGTAGTTGACGTATTTAGATATTAAAATTTTGCTTTGTTAGCAATGGCTTTGTGTATTAGTATGAGTGTTGTCTTGTCGCAGCCCCCTGTGGGTAGGAATCCATAAGGGGTGAGGGAAGGGTCAGCTGTACCGGCTTGTGTGGGGCCTTGTAGATGTAAAGTTCTATTGGGGTGGTTGGAAGACAGGCTGGGGATATTAACTATAGCAACAAACCTGTCCAAGCCCCGGGGTCTTGTTACACTGTCCTTGTAACAATGTTCGTAGAACTGATACTAAGGGTTTAAAACAATGTCCTTACATATTTCAGTCGTCCATTTGTTCATCACATTCACTAATTAAATATGTAATCGAAATAAATTGTAGGACTTTGTCCTTATCACAGTAAGTCACTTTTCACAGCGTTCTTTGTCTAACTAGATATTATTCGCTGGACTGTGATAGCTGTCTGAGCGCCATAGGTAACAGCCTTAGTCTTTGCGCTCAGGCGTAGTTAAACTGTCGTTGGGCGTCTCGAGAGGACATCTTGAGAGCAAGTCTGCAATCGTATTTTCTGTCCCGCTGATGTGTCTTATTTCGAAGCCGTAATTCTGGAGTAATAAAGCCTATCTGGCGATTCTGTAGTTTGTCGGTGTTCCTTTCGTAATAACAGTTAATGGGTTGTTATCTGTCTCAACGATGAAATGTTTACCTAGCAAATATCTAGATAATTTAGAAATAGCATAAATTAATGCGAGGCCTTCCAACTCTGGTGTAGACCATCTGCGTTCTCTTGGTGACAACTTGCGGCTTATATAATGGACTGGATGTAAGATGTCATCATAGGATTGTAACAAAAACAGCCGCTATACCCATCGTGCTCGCGTCAGTTCTCAATCTGAAAGAAATGTTCAGATTTGGCAATTTTAGTATGGGAGTGGAAGAAACATATGACAATACTTTTGTAAAGGTAGGTATCAGGTCCTCTCTGTTTACAATTTTATTAGGTTGGTTTTTTGTTAAGATTTGTAAAACTTTCTGTCAAACTAGAAAAGTTAGGTATGAATCTTCTGTAATAATTCAACAATCCTAACATACTTCCTACATCCGTTTTGGTTGTAGGAAGTGACAATTTTAGAATTCTAGAAACAATATTGTCATCAGTGTTAACAAATCCATCACAAATTGTGTAGCCTAGAAAAGTAATTTCATGATAGGCAATGTCTACCTTTGCTGGCTTTACTGTCAGGCCATGTTGCCTGATGCGTTCAAAAGTTTGTCGTAGCGTCGCTAGGTGTTCTGTCATTGTCCTAGTGTGTGCACAGATGACGTCCATATATAGGATGTTGTGTATGTCTGCCAGTAATAGTCTTGTTACAGTTGCGTGCAGTTGTCTGTCTCAGTCTGAGAGAGATTGGGAGATAGTTTGATGTCTTGCAGTGTGTCTGTCGTATAAAGTGATGGGGCTGTTATTTCGTCTGTATCTTCCAAGTCTGTGTGGTCCCCTACGGTTGTTTTTGCTTCTGTCTCGTCTTGGTTTTCGTCTCTGTTGTAGTAGGGTTTCAACATGTTAATGTGGAATATGTTGTTTTTGTTCTTTATTGCAACTTCGTAGTCTACTGTTGAAACGTGTCTTAGTATTTTGAAAGGTCCTTGCCAAGAGTCTGCTAGGAGATTTTTGTCGCTGGGTAAGAGAAGTAACACATCCTGTCCTGGTGTCAACGTTATTGTTCTGTTCTTTTTTTCTGTTGGCATACTCCCTGTAGATGGTACCAGATTGTCTTAGTGATTCTTTGGCTAATATGCATGATTTCATGATTCTGTCACATAATGTTGTAACATGCTGGTATGGTGACACTGTTTTCTGTTCATTGTGCAATTCAGTTAACAAACTCTTATAAATTGCTAATGGGCCACGTGGTCTGGCTCCATATACTAACTCGAAAGGTGAAAACCCAGTGCTAGAGTGAGGTACTTCTCGATAGGCGAAAAGTGTAGCAGGTAAAAAGGCGCCCCAGTCATTTGGGCATTCTTGGGTGACTTTCGCTAACATGTGTTTTAGGTCACCATTAATGTTCTCTATAATACCCGTTGAATGAGGGTGATAGGGGCTGTTGAAACATTGTTTTATGCCTAGTATTTTGTTAAAGGGTTGAGTTGCAGTGGGGAAAAAACCTGGCTTTCTCTGTCAGATATAATAGTATCGGAAAAACCTATCCGAGCAAAGATATGGAAGAAAACTTCTATGATGTCTTTAGAGGTTATCTTTTTGAGCGCGATAGCCTCAGGCCAACGTGTACATAGATCAATCATTGTTAAAATATATTTATTACCTTTTTATGTTACATGGTTCAATGGTCCCACGATATCTACAGAAATTTTCTGAAAAGGTCTACTTGCAAGATCTGTTGTTTGCAATTCTGCTTGAGGGTGTTTCCCTTTTTTTGACAAGCTTCTGGCAGATCTCATATGATCTACAGTATTGTTTGATATCACTGCAGAATTTGGACCAGTAGAACTGTGTTAGTATTCTTGATCTTGTTTTGGCATAGACCATATGCCCTGCAAAGGATACGTCATGTGCTAGCTGCAATGCCTTCTTTCGGTGTTCAGTTGGTAACACCGTTTGTGCTATGATATTGGCATCTTTTGTGAAGTATCTTGTTAGGATACCGCATTTCAAATCGAAGTGCCAGCTAGCATTCTTTGTTAACTTTGGCTTTTGGCCTACGAGTTTAAAATATTTCTGTAACGGTACATCGGCTTTTTCTGCCTTCACAGAGTTTTCCCTCATGTTTTTAAGAGGTGTTATAATTGGATTTAGTAGTTCTAATGTCTCAGTTTGGTTTGTCTGAGATTGTATTTCTGCCGCTGATATAGTTACTGTGTTATTTGATAAAATATTTTCAAAGCAAAATATTACAAGATCATGTGGCATATCATTAACTTCAGGCAGAATACCAATAATTATATCACAACATGGATCAAATAATGCTGCGCATTTTACTTTACCTGTCAAAAATGGTGTTTGAATGTATGCCCATGCAAGTGGGTATTTCTCAATATTTTCTGAGAAAGTTCTGCATGTTACATGTTTGACTGTGTAATCTATAGGTTGTATAAAGTCCGTCCTTAAACCGATAAGGGTACTACCACTATCTTTCAAAACACTGGCTATTTTGCCGTTAACATAGCCTTGGTGGATGTTTAGCTTCCCTTTGGAATCTACTGCTAGATTGGCTTCCTCATTTGCTATTGGTATGGAGTGGCCGCATGTTAAAACGCCATCTTCATGGAAGCGGTTGCAGGTATTGCATTTCTCTAGTTAGAATACATTAATAATTTCTTCTGCATTAGCTAGGTGTTGATTTTCATCTTGTTCTTCCTCAGAGGATGAACTATCGAACATTGCCGCGTTGGCATTTCTTTTCATTTGCTTTCCTTTACAAGCATGACGCCAGTGGCCGTACGCTTTGCAAAGATAACATTTGGTCAATCGTTTATAGTTCTTTCTCTCTCTCTCTCTGTCTTGCCTATCTATGTAATTTTGTAAATATGTAAGGTATCCTGGTTGTTTATCACACATCTCACTTTCACTGTGGTTATAGTTACAATATTTACAACGATAGTTGTTAGATTGCCTAAAAGGTTTTTGTTTGTTGTAACTGATTGGTTGTGATTTATCATATGTAGCGGCTGCTGCACATTCTGTATCTTTAAGAACATTTACAAACAGTCTTTCTTGGCTGTAAAATAAGTCGATCCACGTTTCTCTATCTGCTGGACACTCTTACATTCACACTCTTGCAAAAATCTTGAAAAAGGTGGTTGCAGCGACGATATGATTTTATCTCTTAATATAAGATCTTTCAAACGATCAAAATTGTTGTCAATTTTCACTGACGATAACCACTTGCTGAAAACGTCTTGTACTATCGAGGTGTAATCAGAGAACGTTGGTGTTGCTTTTGGAGATAATTTAGCAAACTTTTCCCTATACCCTGCCACATCTAATAGAAAATGTGCCGTGATTTTGGCTTTCATGTGGTGATAGTCTTTTCTTAATTGTTTGGGGATGGTCTCTATTACTTTTAATGGTTCCCCAGATAAACTTCTCATGTAGATTATGTTCCAATCTGTGACTGGCACTTGGTAATGCTCTATTATCGTTTCAAAATTCTGAGTAAATGCTGAAATACAGTCCCCAATAGTGAAATTTTTCACGATTCCTTGATACTTCTTATATTGGTTTTCTTTCTCTTTCATTTCCAGTTTTCTAGATTCTTTATCGGCAGAAGTTTCGATTTCTAGCTGCTTAAGTTTCAACTGCATTTCCAGTTCTTCTCTTTTACTTTGTGCACTGATTTCAGTTTTTCTTAGTTCAGCGTCTGTTTCTGCTTTCTTAGCATCCAACTCAGCCTGTTTGTTTTTAGCATCTAACTCAGCCTGTTTCTTTTTAGCATCCAATTCAGCCGTTCTTAGCTCAGCCTCTAACTAAGCCTTTTTAAGTTCTCTTTCTGCAGCTCTTTCATCCCTTTCTCTAGCTTTTTCGTGCAATTGAACATATTCTGCATATTTTATCTCACTCCATTTTGTCAACTCGTCACCGGTTAAATTTAATTTTAGTCCAGATTCAATAAATTCGTGTAACGTAGACATGGTAATTTTACAATTCTGTTACACTGATTTTATGCAAAAATACTTATAATATGTTATCAAATATAGTCATCAACATCAAGTGCCGTGCCGGCTGGTGTAGGCGTTCATGGCTCTCCATAGATCTCGGTCTTTGGATTTCTGGATCAACTCTGGTGCTGATATTCCTCCATGCCACCGTCTCAATCCATCCAGCATCACTTCTCTTGGTCTACCTCTGCCTCACTTCCCCTCGATCTTTCCAGTTGTTACGTGTTCTCCAATGCCTCTCTTCTCATCACATGACCGAAGAAAGCTGTTTGTCTCTGTCTTATTGTTGTATATAAGACAGAGACAAACAGCTTTCTTCGGTATATATATATTCTTCAAATATAGTACATGTACAATATACAATAGTGAAGAAAACAAATTTACAGCTAAGGCCTGATCCCCTACAAAAGTATATAAGGAAACAAATACTTAAGTGTCGATGGGCTAGGAGCATTAGAAGACTGTTGGTTACTGCACCAGAGAAGGAATGCTTGGTCTTTTACAGCCGGGAAGATCAATTTAGTACTTCTACAATTATAGCTGACAGACCTGTTTACTTGTGAGAGAGAAATATTAGTATGTGATTGATTTTGTGGTGTATGCGTTGTCAACTAAGTGTTTATAGGTTTGTATGCAGTCAAGTATGAATGTGTAGTCGTCTCGTCGTCAGTTCAGATTGAAATTTAGTATAACTTTTTCGCTAATGCTTTCATTCGTATAATAGAACATTTTTCGAGCCACCACATCTCATATCATCAAATAATGTATATCTATTCGTATAATCTTTCTCGCGTTCAGCTTGCGATCACGTTTTCTTTTACAAGTGTCGTTCGTTTACAATCTTATTTCACTTGTGAGTACTTTCTAACTTTCACGTCTTTCGCTCACTCAAACGGAAGATCTCCATATTCAATCACTTTTTATACATATGGTTTAAACACGGACGAGATTCACCACGTTTTATCACTCGATAACATATGCCTGTCAGAGTCTTGTTTTACACTAACAATGGCTCGTGTTCTCTAACAGGAGTGAAACAATCATACACAACGAATGATTGTACTCAAACACACGGTGACATAACTGAAACACTTTAATCACACTTCTCAACGGCATTCATAGAAAACTGCGCTCACAATTAGCGCCAATGCTATTTACAGATACATACATACAATATACAAGTTCATAAATGCATGGAATATATCACTCACTCAGTCTCTAAATCAACTCTACAAAGAATACAGGCTTTCTTCCATCAAGCATAGAACAATACGTGCAACACTTTCACGCATGTCTGTCCAGTCTCGAAGTCCTAGGCCGTCTGAGCTACCAGCTATGGTTTCTCGTTGGCCCTGCTTTCAGTCCTCGTGCGATTCGTGCGTCACGCTGACCACTGGTTATCCACTGCGTAGTAGCTGTTAGTCGAGTTCACGGTCGTACTTGGTCGTCGCCTACAGGCGCTGGCGATGGAGATTCGGAGATTCTGACAACATCCACTGTATAGTGAAATTATGAAGGCGAAGGGCAGCAGGTCAAAATGAGGACGGTCGTGGATGGGTAAAGCCGAAGACATTCGATGAATTTTTCACGTCTCTTATTCTCCTGCTCTCCCAGTGCCTTGGTAGAGCAGACTTCGTAAAAGTACTTTCCGAAGGCGTCTGCTTTTTCTTTGTCTAATACCGCCAATGTTGAGTTTCTTATTGCAGCTATCTTGCTCTTTGTAAAGTTTCTTTTTATGGCGTTTGTCAGCGTCTTAGAGGTATCAGAAGATGAAGGGTTCAAGACAGGTAAATAATACGAGCATAGAGGAGACATAAACACATGAGTCAATAAGATATGGTTTATTACTCTATGATATAATCATACAATAATGTCTCAACCATCGTTACAATGGTCGTTCTCGCACTAATTCATCATATAGCAATAATGTGGCATTGTAATACGTTACGGTACAGCCACTCCACTCTTGTATCACAGCCACACACAGAAGCACAAGTCAAACGGCTCAGCTAGTTAATGGCCCTGAAGTCCTATGTATAGTCTATCCTGCCACACTCTCAGTCATGCATCCTCTCTCTGTCATGTCTAAAGCCCGTCTGGCTTCTTCTCGACTGCCCGGTGGTCACGAGGTGTTTACCCCTTGTGCAACCCGTGGGAAGTCATATGTCTCGCATACGCCTGGTTGAAGCTAGGCGTACTGCGTAGTTCTATTCAGGGTGACCCTGTCCTTCACGGGTACAGTCCTGTCTTCAGCATCTAGACTGTTCTCTTTCTCCCGTACTCACCCCATGTCCCTATCTCTACATCTGTCTTCTCTATCCCCTACAGGACCTTGAATACTTCCCCTCCTCCACTCCTGTGAGGTGTATTCTTTTAATTAGTCTGAACTAATTCTGTCAAGGGCCTAAGGGAAGTAATTATTATTGTTATGATATCTAAGGGCCAAGGGCAGTAATATAGTAAGTGGGAACTTTCTGATGTCTATTGAAGCACTAGCATCTAATGCTATATGTAGTAATATTCTGGGTGGTTGTTAAAGAGTCTGTACTCTCGTCAATCTTAATTAAGGGGCTATCCAGACCGAAGTAACGAAACGTCTCACATTGTGAACTTTTGTTCACAAATGCATCCTACTCAGACATCCAAAATGATGCCATAGACAATGGCTCTTTTTACAGAGACTCATCAAGGAAATATCCTTGGTCCTATTACGAATGCTTGCAATCCATTATACCCAAATGTATATGTATAAAAATTTTTTACTCCCGTATGTTGGCAGTATATGTACTAGACATTTTTTTTTGTTTCCATACAAAATTACTTAAGTCCCTTGTTATCCTGTAAGTGTTGCCTAATCTCCCGTGATTGTTCTATTAAAGTGTATGCACTTGATTTGTTTTTGTTTAGTGTTCAAGAAGTATATTTACATTGGTGTATTTAATATTTGTGCTCAACTGCGTGTGTTATAGTGTGTGATGTCTTAATTTATCTAAGTGTCAGGGACGCAGAGGTGTTTCCAAGGCACCAGGGCCGGGTTATATACTGGCCAAGACCTATTGACGCGTCCTCGTCGAGCGTCCTGGGCAACAGGTCCCTTCGGGGTCCTGGCTAAAGTCAATAGGATCGCCGATTCCTCCGAAGTCGGAGAGTGTCTGCCTGTATGGCGAGGAACCACCAGTCTGCACACCAATAAGCCAGACATGGGACAACGGATACTCACGCAAACCTCAGGTCCTGTGTGACATCACACTGATGTTGGACAACAGGATGCCTTCATCCGACATACAGGACTTCGCGTTGGAGCTCAAGCCAACGAACACAAGCAAGCAAGCATCTAAGTGTCAAAAGCTAGAATTTCCAACGTCATCACAGTATATGTGTAATTCATGAAGTAGAATTTCGAGCTGTGATTCTTAGATTTATGCTTTATTTGGTCTAATTACTATGTTATGACACACTTATAAAAATTTGAAAACGACCGACATATGTTACAAACGACGCATACAATATACAAGCACAAAACTTGGCGCGTACAATTTGCACGCTGTGAAGAACATACATTGCTTTTAATTCATGTACTCTGTCTTTCACACTCTTTCATTCACACAAAATCATTCTTAATTCTTTTGTTAAAATTACAAATGAAGTTTAGGAATAGTTATTGCCAATGTAAAAATTGTAGCAGCAAATTACGCTTAGAAAAATGATTTTGAAACGCTATTAATAAGTACCAAAAGCCTTAGGAAATTAAATTTAGGCTTAGTATTTATTTATTTTTTTTGCGTATCCTTTACAGGACTTAGCTGTCAACAGCAGCATCTTTCAGCTGTCTGTTGATCTCTTGGCAAGATTACACTCAGTAGTTTGCCATTGCTTTCTGAGCGGCTGGCTCTGTTATCCGGCAAGTCACCAGCGGGGGTCGAACCGCTGCCAGCTCTCGCCCGCTTACGAGACTCTGCGTGATAAACGGGATTACGGAGAAAGTGTTGTAACCCCTCAGCCAGATCCCTTTTTATATTTTGTCAGTTTCGATATAGCAATGCCACTATCCTCCATATATACACGGCTTTAGTCTATTTCATCTTACCTATACTAATATCCCTCGTCTGCTTGATGTGTACCACTCTTCATTTCTTTGCTATGTATACAACATTACTTAATCCCGTAAACCCGAGCTAAAGTCTGCATGTAAGCTGGCCTCTGAAGACTGAATTATTTATTGTTAATCGGAAATTATCGGTTTTTTTTCTTAAATGCCATTATACCTCACACATAAGTATATGTCTCTGTCTGCGTGAGCTTCTGTTTGACTGCCTGTGCTCCTGTCTGCCTGCACTTCTGTCTGTCTGTCTGCCTACCAGCCTTTATCTGCATCCCAACCCTTCTTTGCCTGCCCTTATCTCTCTCTGCGTCTCTAACTACGTCTCTAGGTCTGTCTGTGTCTATGTGCATCTGTGTCTATGCTATGCGTGTCAGCAACCGCTGTCACAGGCATTCTAGGATACTTCTCTCGCACCACACAAAAGACTTGCTAGTCGTACGAGAGGAATTGGTTACACATTTTATTGCCACTGGCTCTTTGCATCACATCAATGTACAACAAACAGTCGCTAACAAATCACACAAGAATAAATGCACAGAACTTCCTATCACTAGTCGTTTCCTAACCCTATCGCTAATCTATCTACTCGGCTAACGAAACAAGCATCGCTAAGCGATGTTATCACTCTGAAGTCTGTGTCCCGTCTGATTCTACTCCGCGTGCTGTTTACACAGTACGCGGAAGGACTTGGGGCGCACTACGGCTTTTGCGTGCGGCCTCATTCAGCACGCTCGAGTAGTGGCCTCGCTTGAGTTACACTCTAGTTTCACGTTGCCGTGATCATGCCGTGACCAGAGTGCTAACTCTCTGGTTGACACCTCCGTGTCTCATGAGAGAACTAATTACTAGTTCCCCTTCCTATCACCTACCCTGCTCTCATGTAGGGGCACTGGGTTACCTCTAATCTGCTTGAGGTAGACCACTCATTCAGGGTGGTCTTCCTCCTCTATACTTGAGTCTTTGACACACACCCTCCCCTCCCGTGTTGCGTTACAAACTTTGACTCATGGTTGTGACGCAAGAGGTTTCTAAAAATTAGTGTATCTAATTTTTGTCAAAGACTCCTGATAACTAGGTTCTGGGTATCCCAATAGACCTTTACTGACTATTGTCACAGTGTAGTATCACTTTACTTGGCTATTGCTGATCGCCACAAACTTGTCAGGTTGGCGTGAGCCCTCTTCTCAATCGCAATATTATATAATTAGAGGTTTGTCTGAACCGGACCGTTGTCTTATAAGACCTGCCCTCAAATAGTAAATTAACTCACTACCCATACAAAGTTGACTTTCTTAGGGTCAACACATGAATTGCTTCATGTCCCCCATATAATATTAAACAACCCTTGCACAAGCTGTGTGCGACAGGCTTTACCTATCTCGCTTCCACTTATCTTTCACTGTTAAGTTAGTGTTTCGTTGTCTATTGTGTCCCATGTCCCGAAGTTATATCCCTTTGTTCTAAAAATGTATGTGGTTTACATGTGTGTTTTCCTGGTTGTTTGCGTGTTTGGATCTAACTAATACTATAATTTAACTTCTAACATGTATGTCTATCTATCTATATGTATGTAAGTTAGTTTTCAAGTGCCATAATTCGGTTAAATGTGGCCACAAACAAGTGTATAACACTAATTCGTGACTACGTTTCCGTCTTATGAGACTTAAAATACTCTATCTAAGGTTTACTCTAAACTACACACAAAACATCTAAGACAGCACATTACAACATTGAAAACAAACGCCTGACGCAGACAAATAATAAAAAGTCGCGCCGAGCGGCAGAAAAAATCCGCTGGCTGCCCTCACTCTCAATTGTATATTTACCATTTTCTCTCACTTTCACACTTCTGTCACACATCTTTCATTCTCACAATTATTTAAAAACCTTGAAGTGACACTGTACAAGTTTAGCTCAGTTTGAAGAGAGTTGAGCTTCATGACTGTGCGTAACTTACTGCACGAGTCATGTATTTACAAAATATTTACATGGATGAAATAGGGTTGATAGATTGTACCCTGATATTATTAAACACTATCTTCTATTGAAATACTAATATTAATTCTCTAACTATCTATATTCTATTTTGTTGTACAAAATTTATCTAATTTAAGGGAAGTAATCTAACTATTTAAAAAAAAATGAAAATGATGTGAGATGAGTTACGTATCTTTATGAAATGGGTAATGTGAAATGTAACAAAAATTCTAAATAATGTTTTTAGTGAAAAAAAATATAATGGATATTTTTAATCTACATGGTATAAATGAGGTATGTTCATAAGTATAATATTTTTATCCTATAAAATATAACCTAATTTTAGTCCTAAATGATAAGGTTGTTAAAGTGTTCATAAAGATGTAATGAAATAAAATGAATAAATGGTGTTGTTTCTATCTTAAACTTTTTATACTAATCTTTAATTCGCTACTATCATGTTTAAAGTACTATCCTACTATAATTTTTTGCTAAGTAAGTGGGTAAATTACTGATTTATCTAAAATACAAACAACAAATCTATTCTATTCCTAAATCTAATCTAACTCTATATTAAAGTAACTAACCTAACTATAATTTACCACTATCTTAAAACCGTTATATTACATATCACAATAAGTATATATACATGATGTCTATTTACCTCAGGTTAGTGGTTGCCATAACGTATAGAAATTGCTTTCGTTGGCATAGTTTATATATACACACTTATCCTGGGTATGCTATCTAGACTACACAGTCATACTTGTGTCCTATGGGTATTCTTACACTCGTTGAGTCCGCTGGTGTCGTAGACAAGTATCTTCGTGTCTGTTATTTCACAATGTTCTGACACTGTTCTGATATGAGTAACACAGGTGATTCACCGGAGCACAAATGGAGCATAGTAAGTAACGAGCTGTCTATGTACACACGGTGATTTCCTTGTTCTTGGCGCACAGTTGTCATTCTGCCGTCTACGGACACATGGTAGTTCACTGTTCTTAGCACACAGTTCTGATCCTGATGTCTATGTACACAATAGTATAATCTACACAGGATACGTTAAGTGTATAGTAAATGAACATTTCTTAAACTACCTATTCGTGTGGAATATCAGGTATTTCTACCTCAGATGGTCGACTAAGGATATCAGCAAGGATGTTGTCCCTACCCTTAATATGCTCTATACTAAAAGTATAATTCTGTAATATTAACGATCACCTGTAGATGCGGTCATTCCGATGTACCCCACTTTGTATGACCGTGATCGGGGAGTTGTCAGTCTGGACCACAAAGTGAACACCCGCCAGAAATCGATGCAACTTCCTCACCGAATAGATGACGCTTAGGGCTTCCAACTCTGATATAGAATATCTGGACTCAGCCGGTGTAATCTTGCGGCTCACGTAGCAAATCGGATGGAAGATGCCATCAAAAAATTGGTCTAGTACTGCAGCGATGGAACTCCTGCTGGCATCTGTCCTAAGATAATAAACGAGCCTAGGATTAGGCAAGCGGAGGATTGGTACATTACTAAATAGGATTTTCAATTTTGACAATGCAGAAATTAATAATGCATCTTTGACATCTAATTGTACTGATGCTTTTAAAACATTTGAAAACACACTTGTAATTTCAGCTAAGTTCGGTATGAACTTGCTATAATAATTTACTAAACCCAAAAGGCTCCTGACCTGCTTCTTTGTTGTAGGCATGGTCAGGTTCATAATTTTGGTAATAATTCTATTGTCAGTTTTCAGTTTTCCTTGTGAAATGACATGACCCAAAAGATCAATTTCTTGTAGGCCCAATTCGACTTTGCTCGGTTTGACAGTGAGACCGAAGAGTCGCAACCTATCGAAGACATGTCTTAGTTTCAGTAAGTGTGTTGTCCAGTCCTCTGTATGGACACAAATATCATCTATATAGGTCACTGTATTCGTCACTCCATGTAGTAGATCTCTAGTTAAGCGTACGAAAGTGGCAGGAGCATTACGAAGTCCGAAAGGAAGAAATCGCCACTCGTAAAGACCTAGAGGTGTTGAGAATGCAGTAAGATGGATAGATTGAGTCTGCATAGGGACCTGCCAATATCCCTTAGTAAGGTCTAATTTAGAAAAGATTTTGGAGGTGGACATATCAAGAATAAGATCTTCGCAGGAAGGAATTGGTTCTGCGTCGATCTTAGTGACATTGTTGAGTTTTCTATAGTCCACACAAAGACGAATGGTGGAGTCTTTTTTCTTGACTAGGACGATTGGAAAGGAGTACTCAGATGTAGATTTTTGAATGATTCCACTAGCTTCTAAATTAAGAATTTCCTTATTTAGATTTTCTCTATAGCTAAGTGGGATAGAGTACGGCCTGCATTTGATAGGCTTCGAGTCCGAAAGAAGGATGGAGTGCCCGATCCTGTCCGTCCTACCTGGAATGTCGGAAAATATGTCCTTATATTCAGTCACTAATTCTATTATCTGTCGTCGTTGTTCTTCTGTCAGTTCCGTTTCTAATCGTATACAATCTAATGTAGCAGTCTTGTCCACAATTGGAACGGGTAGTTCCATCCCGTCGTCGTCTACCTGATTCAGTACGGTTGTGGTGCTAAGTGCGTTTTCTGTAATCTCACTAAGTGTATGCATCTCGTCGGAATTGCCAGTCTCGCTAACTAGTGTAGTTGCGTTGTGTACGTCTGTCGTCTCATCCATAGGTGTGGGTGCATTGTGTTCGTCTGTCACTAATTCTGTCTCTTGTCGTGAAAAGTAGGGTTTCAACATGTTGATATGAAATATCTTTAAGTGTCCGTTTATCGATATTTCATAATCGACATCCGAAATTTTTCGTACCACTTTGAATGGCCCTTGCCATGAGGTCAATAATAAATTCTGTTTGTCTGGAAGTAAAAGCAGTATGTCTTGATATGGTTCAAGATTACTGGTTCTAGCACCTTTGTTGGGGCTGTGATGTTTGAGGATATCTGCACTGTTCACTGGAGTTAGTCCATTTTCCTCCTCCCAGGCGGATATTTCTTCATCTGTGCAGTGCTTTAGCTGGGGTAGACACCCAAGAATTAAATCAGTACAAAGGTTGTCTAGTATTGCACAAGTAAAGGTACCAGAAAGGAACGGGGTGTTTATACGGGCTCTTGCCAGAGGATAGGTTTCTATATTACCAGAAAAAGTACGGCATTTTACAGAGTCACCAGTATAATCCTTTGGATTAACAAGTTCCTTTTTCACACCAATAATAGAGCTCCCACTGTCAAGCAAACATCGGCATGGCTTCTCATTGACCATTGCAGAGTGGAACAATAGATTGCCTCTGGAGGCTACAGCTGCATTTGCATTCTCCAAGGAGGATGTTACAATATGTCCACATGTAAGTTTGCCGTCTGCATGAAATTGGTGACATCGCTCACAATTGTCAAAGCTTAATACATCGTTCACACAACAAACATCTTCAGATTGATTAAAAGGTAATACATTCTCGATATCACACTCAGTCTCACTACCACTATCAGAAGATGTACCAATCAAAATAGCATTGTTGGCCTTCATTCTTTGGCGGCCTAGGCACTTATTTGAATAGTGCCCGTAGCTAGAACAGAAGAAGCATTTGACTGCACGCCTGTATGCAGTTCTTTTGTTTTGTTGTTTCTTAATGACCATCTCAAGATGTGACGGATAGTTTGGTGATTTATCACACATAGAATAAGTATCATGAAACAGTTGACAATAGACACATTTTGAAACTTTCTTATCTTTTTTGTCGACTCTGTGAAATGGTTTTTTGTTGCTCTGATAGCTTTTAGGTTGGTCCTTCACAAAAGAAACTATTTCAGAGTCACTATTTGATGTCTTGAAAATATCTCTATTTGAGGAAAAATATGCAGAGCCTTTCTTTTCAAATTGTTCTATGGTCTCAATGTCTGACTGCTGCAGGAATTTAGCGAAAGGAGATGGTATAGTGGATATGACTTTATCCATGGCTATTAATTTTTTCAGTTTGTCAAAATCCTTTCCTATTTTTGATGCACTAAGCCATCTATTTAGTACGCTTTGTACATTTGAGACATAATCGATAAAGGTCTCGCTTGGCTTAGGTTTTAAATTGGAAAACTGTACTTGATACCCAGGGGCATCAAGTAAGAAATGTTGCATTATCCTATCGTGGATGTACTGATAGTTAGATCTAAGATCAGTTGGTATTGATTCTATTACTTTAAGAGGCTCTCCACTTAAGTTCTTCATGTAGATCATGGCCCACATATCGATCGGTACTTGGTGGTATTTAAATCGGTATTCGACATTTTCTGTCCAGGCTGATATGGAATCTTCTTTACAAAATGGTTTGATAATGTTTTTGTACTTATTAAATTTATTTTCTTCTTGTTGACTTTTTAGTTTTGTAGCAGAGATCTCTAAGTGTGAATCTACATCCATACCTTTCATCTTTAACTGTGTCTCTGATTCTACCTGTATTTGTTTTTCTTTCACTCTTGCCATTTCATCTATTTCGTTTTGCTTTAATTCTTTCTCTTGATCCAATTGTTTTTGTTTTAATTCTAGTTCTTTCTGTTTGATTTCCTTATCATGTTCTAACTGTTTATGTTTTATCTCTTTATCATGTTCTCTTTCTCGTGCACGTTCATCTCTCTCAGCATCTTTTGCTTCCTTAAATTTTTTATCTGCATATTGTTCCAAGTCCTTTCCTGTGTATTCTAATTCCTTGCCTGCTTTTATGAAATCAGCTAAAGTTGCCATGTTGTTGGGAGATTAGCTAGATTTGATAGGCACTTAAATATTTATTCACTTATTTATATTCGATATGTTATGTTTTTAAATCACTGAGTACGCAAAATTGTACTCTTCGTTTATAACCTGAAAAACAGATCACAAAAAATATGCTAATACATCACACGCTGAAAAAGAGATGCATTATTAATCATATTGCATGCAAAATCATTTGGGTATACTCATCTTAACTTTCCAGATCACTCATGTACACTCGTTTGGCACTTCAAGTTCAATCGTCTGCCAATACCACACACAGCTCGAGTTATGCTTATGCTCAGCTGTTGTTCTCCCTGTTTATCAAGAGCATCAACAATTAACCACTTGTAAACGATACATAAATGTAGACAATTTTTACAATTACAAGCCCCAGGAAAATATAATGTGGTTTAATTAATATTAAATGTCACTGTCCTGTCTTCGTTCTAACGTCTTTTGCCTTTCCTAACTCTACCTGTTTAATCTATGGAAGTGTTGTGCAGACTGCGTCTCATTTGCATAGCAAAAGTAGTGCCATCGCGACGGCAAGAAATAGAAAAAATATATAAATAAATAAATAAATGCGTTGAAATAAATATAAAGGTAATAATAAAGTTTAAATAAATAAATATATTCAATAAATAACTAATGTAAACAAATAATATTTGATATAAGTCAACGATTCAGGCGAGCAGCCGCTCTGCGATCGTAAACAATCAGTCGCTGACTGCAAATGGCGTACCACAGCTGTTTGTCAGTCGCGATACGTCAGAGGCGCAGCGCTATTTTTAGATTGGAAAAATCGATTTTGTTCTCGGCTCAGTTTTGTGTATCGCTCCGCCATGAATCATATTTGACAAATACTAGTAAATAAATACGTAATTAAAGAAATAAATGATACAAAAGTATAACAATAATACTAACAAATTAGAAGAAAACATGTTCATAAGCACAAAATAATTCAGTAAGCATAAATAAACATAACTTGGTCACAATGGGCACAGCTCGCACTTTGTTCCGTCTGCACACGCCATTGTCACTAACGTAAATTAAACCCTGTGATTATCTAGCCGTAATACTAATTTAGAGCCGTGGGTGAGTGTTTTAGCTTGAACAATTGTCCAAGCCACACTTCTGACACCACTTTATCCTAGCCTGTCAGCAACCGCTGTCACAGGCATTCTAGGATACTTCTCTCGCACCACACAAAAGACTTGCTAGTCGTACGAGAGGAATTGGTTACACATTTTATTGCCACTGGCTCTTTGCATCACATCAATGTACAACAAACAGTCGCTAACAAATCACACAAGAATAAATGCACAGAACTTCCTATCACTAGTCGTTTCCTAACCCTATCGCTAATCTATCTACTCGGCTAACGAAACAAGCATCGCTAAGCGATGTTATCACTCTGAAGTCTGTGTCCCGTCTGATTCTACTCCGCGTGCTGTTTACACAGTACGCGGAAGGACTTGGGGCGCACTACGGCTTTTGCGTGCGGCCTCATTCAGCACGCTCGAGTAGTGGCCTCGCTTGAGTTACACTCTAGTTTCACGTTGCCGTGATCATGCCGTGACCAGAGTGCTAACTCTCTGGTTGACACCTCCGTGTCTCATGAGAGAACTAATTACTAGTTCCCCTTCCTATCACCTACCCTGCCCTCATGTAGGGGCACTGGGTTACCTCTAATCTACTTGAGGTAGACCACTCATTCAGGGTGGTCTTCCTCCTCTATACTTGAGTCTTTGACAATGCGTATCTGTATCTATGTGTCTCTGTGTTTGTGTCTCTATGTCTACGTGTGTCTCGATGTCTATGTGTTTCTCTATGTTTATTTGTTTATGTTTATGTGTCTGTCTCAGTGCCTCAGTCTGCCTGCCAGTGACGTGGCACTGACTATCATGCATGTTAGCTGGCCGGCTGATCAAGTGTTCGAATCCCATGGAGGCTGGTTTTATTTTTCACCTGAGCTCCCCGCTCGACCCAGTTTAGCATGGATAACTGGATATTTCACGCAACATATGTGTAGGGTTTACTACAATACAGATGTGCAAAAATGTATACATCTAATCTCTTGAAAAAACTAACAGTTGTAAGAAAATTGTTACATTTGATCGTACTGTCAATAAATCAAGTTTGACATAAATGCACATGTATAAATCGTTACTTGGTGACGACAACAAATAAGACATGTTTGTATAGTACGTCCACCTGGAGTGGGTCCACCTGGAGTAAAAGTTATATCAGAAAGCTATGCAGAAGTGGGTAGTCATTGGTTGTCATTTGTATTCATAAGATAAGAATTAAATAGAAATATTTGTTTATTGTTTTTCAATAATGAGCAACAATCATGTGATACATTTTACCCGTTACGATCGACCTGAAACATTAAGATTGTGGTGAAAACATTCCGTATCCTTCAGTAATATATTAAGGTTATGTCCTGCATCCACTGTTTCCTAGGTTATCAGTACTTCCTTTTCCTGAGCTCAGTTATTCCATTGTAAGTTTTTACTCTACGGTTATGTTGTTTAATGTGACAGGAATCACTTGTCACAAAGATTAGTGGGCATTGTTGCCAAGAGATTTGTTCTGAACGATTAATTATTCCGACCAGGTAGGTTAGCTCTGTGGTCGACAAATTCACAACTCATTAAATGGATCCAGGATAATTTGTAGAACTTTGTGGGAAATGCCTTGGGAAAACAAGAACACAAAGGAACTGGCTACCTTATCACACTATGCTCTTGGCCTTTAATATGCCACAAGCTAGCATTTCACACCCACATGATCTGACATGGAACAATATTTATCTCATTTAGACATGACAGTTTCCGAGTTTAGAAGGTATTTAGTCGCCAATTTACTCAGTATAGTGCTTTCATTGCTGGCGTTCTCTCCCTCCCCCCCCCCCCCCCATTTAAGATAATGTCGGCATACTCATGAAGCATTTAATTTTGAATACTGTAGCTTTCTGTACATATAAATGCTTAAACGACCTTGTCTCACGGTCTCGCTGTAAATACATTTGTTGGTGTAACTTTGTTTCATATTTTACTTTGTTATATGTTGTTAAGATAGGGAAATTGAATGTTCAGCATAAACTGACAACGGTTACAAAGACGGAATGCAAACATCTGATGTCAGATGTGTGACCATGCTAGACAGAAAATGACCAGAGCCTTCAGTAATGCAACTGCAAACTAATAGACCTAAAACGATATTATAACCAAGACTTTTTATGTTTCAATATGTTTCAAGACCACTTCTTTCATTGGTAATTCGTGAATGTTTTTGTTTGCTTAGTTTAATTTATAATCTTGAAATGTATTGAAAGATCACAACTTTATGTGTTTGCTTGCCAATTCTCCTCATCCTATAATTATAGTGTAATGAATCGTACCACACTCAGAGAACTTACATTCCAGCCGTTCAGGCGTATATCACCTGAGAATATGTAAGACTTGGTATTCCTGTATGTCAGCACATTCAGAAGAGTGGACTTGCCTGCCCTACTGTCAGAAGAAAAAATATAATTGGACTGTGATGGCTAAATTGTGTAGAATGATGAGACTATTATAATCCATGATACAAAAAGGCAAGCACGACAATTGGATAACTCTATTATGTTAACGCACGATACTTGGGGACATGCATTATCATGAAGCAATATAATTACATATTTGCATAATAATATAGGCGCTTATAAGTCCTATCAGATTAGTTCACATCATTATCAAATGTTTTGCCGAATGGCCTTTGTGAGCATGCTTCACATTCTCGCGATGGCATTTTTCGTGTTATGTGATGACACAATGAGCCACGACGAAAAGCTGCCAATAATTGTTTCTCACTGTCCTCCTCTGTCTGCTTCATGGCAAAGGTATCACGGACGCAGTTCGTGATCCCGCATACCCGCGTTCAAAACACATCTGCGCGCTATTAGGCAGCAGATCCGTTACGTTGATTTTTTTTTACAAAATGGTATGGGTGCCGGTCGATCAGAAAGCAATGGCAAACTACTAAATGTAAACTTGCTAAGAAATCGCAACAGCAAAAAATGCTTTTGTTGACTGCGACGTATTGTAAGGGATAAGTAACAAGTAACTAACTTTAACTAACTGTTTTCTAACTTCCTTTCTATAAATACTGACCATTTTATTATTAGAATATTATTTTGAGATTCATCGGTTACTTTGGTCATTTATATAATGAGATTCATCGGCTTCTTTCATCACTTATGATATTCACCGACTTTCATCACTTATATAATGACATTCATCGGCTGCTTTCATCACTTATATCACGAGATTCATCGGCTACTTTAAACACATATATTAACACTCAATGGCTACTTTCGTCACTGATATAATGAGATACATTAGCTACTTTCATCATTGATGAGATTCAGAGGCTTCTTTCAGAATATTTGAGATTCATCGACTACTTTTATATTTTGAGATTCATTGAGTTCTTAATCACAAATTGAGATTCATTTTCTTCTTTAAGCACGTATATCTTTAGACTAAACGTTTTTCATCGTATGTAACTTACGTGAAACATTGAAATAATTTAGTTTACTTTACGACCATGTGTTCCACAGTGAACATGAACAGTTAGAATATTGCTATATAGTTAAAAGAACAATAATCCGATCATTCTACAGTTGTCTCAGTTGCAAAGAAATCGGTATCGATGTTTGACTTTGCAGATTAAACTGGAAGTAGATCATGCGGTACATGAGGTACAGTTGTCTCAGCTACACAGAAATCGGTATCGATGTTTGACTTTGTAGATTAAACTGGAAGTAGATCATGCGGTACATGAGGTACAGTTGTCTCAGCTGCACGGTATCGATGTTTGACTTTGTAGATTAAACTGGAAGTAGATCATGCGGTACATGAGGTACAGTTGTCTCAGCTGCACGGTATCGATGTTTGACTTTGTAGATTAAACTGGAAGTAGATCCTGCCGTACATGAGGTACAGTTGTCTCAGCTGCACGGTATCGATGTTTGACTTTGTAGATTAAACTGGAAGTAGATCCTGCCGTACATGAGGTACAGTTGTCTCAGCTGCACGGTATCGATGTTTGACTTTGTAGATTAAACTGGAAGTAGATCATGCCGTACATGAGGTACAGGTGTCTCAGCTGCACGGTATCGATGTTTGACTTTGTAGATTAAACTGGAAGTAGATCATGCCGTACATGAGGTACAGTTGTCTCAGCTGCACGGTATCGATGTTTGACTTTGTAGATTAAACGAAGTAGATCATGCGGTACATGAGGTACAGTTGTCTCAGCTGCACGGTATCGATGTTTGACTTTGTAGATTAAACTGGAAGTAGATCATGCGGTACATGAGGTACAGTTGTCTCAGCTGCACGGTATCGATGTTTGACTTTGTAGATTAAACTGGAAGTAGATCATGCGGTACATGAAGTACAGTTGTCTCAGCTGCACGGTATCGATGTTTGACTTTGTAGATTAAACTGGAAGTAGATCATGCGGTACATGAGGTACAGTTGTCTCAGCTGCACGGTATCGATGTTTGACTTTGTAGATTAAACTGGAAGTAGATCATGCGGTACATGAGGTACAGTTGTCTCAGCTGCACGGTATCGATGTTTGACTTTGTAGATTAAACTGGAAGTAGATCATGCGGTACATGAAGTACAGTTGTCTCAGCTGCACGGTATCGATGTTTGACTTTGTAGATTAAACTGGAAGTAGATCATGCCGTACATGCGGTACCATTGTGAAGTGATTAGACAACGTAAACAAGATCATATCATTTTGAAGAGAGTGAATAGCCCTTTCATCGTCACATTTTTCTCACTTATATTACCAACATTATGAGACTGGATTGAGCACAGGATCACACTTGGAAATAGCAACTGCTACCTAACAGTGAATTTACACACATCCAAAGATATATGTCGTGCTTTAAGTTGGAAAACGCAAACAGTATAATTTGCTTTGTGTACGACAGACTAAAGAAGAGAATGAGAAATTTGCTCGAAACAAATAACAATGTTAATGCTTTATGACCGGCTCTGTGAAGAAGGGTATTCGTAATCCCGTAATCCATCATAGCGCGTTCGGAATACAGCTGCGGGCGATTTGGAAGCAGATCGTCTTGCGTTGATTCCGATACAAGGTATGGGTGCTGGTCGTTCAGTAAGCATTGGCAATCTCTGAAAGTAAACTTGCCAAGAAATCATAAACAGCCAAACAACGCTGGGGTTGAATGCCACATCTTGTAGAGAATATGCAGCTAGCAATGTTTAAATGCTGAATGACTGAATAGGCCAGTAGAGGTTTATACATGCATCAAATAGTCAAATAGCTATAGTAATACAAGAAAGTGTTCTAGTCAGGTAAGTGGTTAGTGATCCAGCCATGGTGAGCTAAGATGGATGTTAATGATGAATTGAAAGAATAAACGGCATGGTAAATTCAAAAACTCAAAGCAACAGCATACCTTGCGCCCATTATAGCCAGCAAGCTGCCAGGTTGAACAATACCGCTTACTGAAAGGTAAAAGCATATAAACTATAATTGCAGCATGCGATTTTCCACCGTTGCATTCATTTCTTTTTTTTTTCCTTTGTACAAAATGCAAAATAAGATAACACTAACATATAATAGAAGGAGAATTGATTAACCAAGTCAATAAACGCATACATCTAGGGGCAATCACATGCTGACAAAAGTATCACAGCGACGATTGAAGATCGTGATGGAGATTAAAAGCAACAGACTGTAGCATGATGGATCAGAACCCCACATTCCCAGCCCGACACATTCATAAAAATACTTTCGATTTGAGCGGCGTTTCCAGATAGAAGAGCGATTCTTGGAATAGTAAGTTTCAGAACGAGTTGGGGGAGGGCAGCGGTATAGACGCTTGTGTTTTCATTGGCTAATACGTGGCAGCCCACGCTATTCACTGGGCCACATTTGAATATCCAATTAGTTAGACGCGGGATTCCATCCGGAGCGGTCGCTAGTTTGTGATGTGATGACCCAACATGCCCTTAAAGATTCGATAATATATTGTTCTCTAGACAACAGGTACCACTTTAAAACATACTTTAATGTTGTAGTTATGCCTAGTGAACGAAAGAGAAGAATATATGAGTATTTTATGAAGAAAATGTGAAAGTGAAAACCTAACTTCTGTGCGCCAGTATTCTGAACACTGCAACTTCAACCTGTCAGGTCTTTCACGCTGTAATACTCCAAGTGCATATCATTCCTCTGTTGTGACTGGTTGCGTATGCTTGATGAATGTATATTACACTCAATGCAAATTCGCAAACCCTTGTGCATTCCTAAATGCCTATCATGACTCATTCGTAACCAACTGTACATTGCTCTTGTGAGTTAACATTTGGCAGTCTGGATTGGAATGAGTGATGAAACATGTACAAGTTCCTTTGTAAATGCTGAGAATGTTGGAGTGAGTGAGTTGGTGATTTAATAAATAGCCTCTCACATCTAGTGGAAGGAAAGATGCTTCAATATCCATATGTAAACAGGACGGTGATGGCACGCCAGAATTGCTAAGTTCATGTGATGCCTGGTGGCTATATGCTCAAGAGAATTAATATAATTTCTCTCTGAAGTATTACACGGGTACCTCTACTGTTGGGTGGTTCATATAAACTAGTTCCTAAAAGGACAATAGGTGTGTGAACCTGTGTCTTAGTTGGCTGAATATAATGTATGGCTCATGCAAATTTACACGGACTAAACATGTTTTTCCCATATGTGCTTTGGTGCACATGTGAACAATTGCTTATGCAATTGAGCTTCTGTTACCTACTGTGGTAGATACTCAGTGGGGAAAGAACACATGATGGTGATAGTATGATGCACATGTTGCTGATTCACAATGCCTGTCTCATGTTGCTATGTCACAATGCTTGCTCATGCTGCTTGCCTTAAAATGCTTGTAATTGTGTAAGCTACCACTGTCTCAGGATATAGACTTGTGATTACCACAGATAAAGGTGAATAATAAAACATCACCCACAGTACATCAAAGTAAAATACACTTCATCATCAACTAGGAGAGGCGTGTTTGGTCAACATCCCCCCTATCCTCCCCATCTCCAAGCTGTGTATGTTGATGTATGATAACATTATCTTTTAACAAATGTAAAGAGATGTTGTGCCATTTTGTATATCAACAGAGAACAAACAGGATGGTGGAGAGGCTTTTATATCATCTGGGACAACTAACCAGAAGTCCCAGAATCCAGAACCAACTCCCTATAAGTAAACCATGGGACAATCACAGGAGAACACAGGCTGAGTTGTCAGCCTTTATCTTCATGATACCGTGGCCCAAGACAACAGAAAGACCCCTGTCTACAGTTTGTTTCGGTCAGGCTCATGGAATGAAAACCTGTGCCCCAATGGAACACTTATTCTCCTGAAACCCAAAACACAGGAATTTCCTGGAGAATTTTATCTCAGCTCAACTGCTGAATGTCAATGTGAGAAAAACAGTTCTGAAGCATTACATTAATGTGATTATTGTGATGATCTGGACAGTGATCATAATTATCAATGTCATCTGAGAAATTAACAACAAGTCTCGTGTTAATAATTACATTCCTACAAACCTGGTGAAGTAGCTTGCAATGATTGTTCATCTAAGACTTAACTTGGAGAATTACCAGCCTGGTGCTCACACAGTGTTTAAGAATGAAGACTTGAAGATAAGTGAGGTGGACTGGATATGTGAAGTCCCCAGTGACAATTTTCACAGACAGTCTGGTCAACAGTGAGAGACAGTACCGTATCATCGTCCCAAATTCAGTTCTCAAGAGGAATGAATCTGCCATGGAACCTATTACAGGAAATCTGCAACCTGGAGCTTTCCCAACATCAATTGCTGATGATAACAGGGTGCCAACTGATCCAGAAAAGTAGTTCCTTCCTTGAGTTTCCCATGATAGGATTTTATCAAATTCCCAAGAGACAGGAATGGAAGACAGATACTGTAACTGAGTGGTGTAGTTAGATATTGGAGAGGAGGAGGAGGAGGAGGAGGAGAGTTAGTTATTGGTTGGTGGAGTAAAAGGGGAGGTGGTGTATCATGTTTATCTACATGCATGTGTGACATATTTTGTACATTTTATATGTATTTATTGAGGTGTTGACATGCCAGGAGATGAAACAATGGTCATCACTAGACTCACCATCAGCTCAATAAAGTGTATTTAATGAAGCAGTGTTTTAAGTACATGTCTCAAGAGAATGTCTTGTACAGTTGTTGTCAAGTATTGTCTCTGGTGACTGTCTTAAGTGCTGTGGTTGTACAGATATTGTGAAAAGTCCTGTATAGATGTTGTCAAGTATCTCTCATGATGTATGTCTTGTACAATTGTGGTGTAAACAATTCTATGTAAATGTATGTCCCACTCTTGTCAAGAACCTGTCATGTAGATGTCTTGTTCAACAGATGTTATGTACAGTTATTGTTGAGTTTGTTTGTTACTATTGAAACCTAAAGTCCTAAGATATATTGGAAAACTGATATAGGTCACTTATGACACAAAATAAATAAGGGAAGATCTAATGTGACGGACGAACAGCACACTGTCAACAGTATAATGATTTAGATGGATCCTCAGTTGTTCTGTGGCGAATAGTCCAGATCTCCTTTTGGTCTTGAGGGAACCTTTTACTTCTTTTATAAATTTCTGTGTAGATACATAGTAGTCTCACAGTGGGGGTTGAGCCAAATAAAAATGGTTCTCCAAAAAGGCTATTGCGGGAATGATTATCTCATTTAAGAGACCCTAGACAAAAACGTGCAAAATCATATCCTTTATCTTGTATATTTATTATTCAAGATATATTTCCAGAGAACACTACTAACTAGGTCCTCTGTCATCAATCTAGCATGTCACACAGACCAAGCTGTTTTTAAGAAAATAAAAATAGTCTTATGCAATAAGTCACTACCATTGAGTGCCAGGGAGTACTGAAATGTTGTATAGAACCTATTCTGCCATATGTCAGTGAGTTATGGAATGTGAAAGAACACATTTGGAAGACCCTGAAGGAAACGTCTTTTCATGATGATGTCTTATTTCAGACATCACAGCTTGCATCTTGCGGTGCCGAGTTGAAGCTTAAACAGCGGGAGAGTGCTTGTTTATCGTCTGTATATCGACATCCGCATGGACACGTATTCCCTCTATGCATGGTTTACATGGTCGATCTCATACACATTCATGTTTCATCCAACTTACATGGTCGATCTCTTACACATTCATGTTTCATCCAACTTAGTCCTGATTACATCATTTCTGATTTTCCCTTTTCTTGAATCGTTGCATATTCTTATCATAAATCTCAATTCTGCTGTTATAATTTTTGACGAATCTAGTGAATTCCGCGGACTGCAAGATAATGTAATAGCGACTGCTTGGAAAATGGTAATTAAAGTATAACATTATATACCAATAAAAAACGGAGACTTAATTGGTCATGCAACGAGAAGAGAAGGATTTCAACAGATCTCGACGACAGGAAAGATTAGCTGCAGAAGACACTTTAGACTGGTAAATGAAGCTTGGTGGACAGTCGGTGGCATGGATGAATATCGATTAGAATTCACCCACAACACCATGGACCGAGGTCTGTGGAGATGCATGCACGCCTTCGTCTGTTGGCAAGGCACGTAATGATATTTTAAAAAGTAGTTCGACATACAGAAATAAAGTAAACATAAGGGGCCATAATCTGTTAAGAGCCTTAGCTGTGACTAAATATGCGTATATCAACACTGGATAGAACAGTTATTTGGGTGCCATTTTCAGGGCGTTGCAGTCAACCCAAGCATTTATTGGATTTTTGTGATTTACTAGGATATATGTTCACGTATTATTGTGTTATAAAATATAATACCAGACCAAAATTAATGAAAGCACGAAGACTTGAAAATTTAATTAGTTCAGTTTCATGTGCATGTGATAGCGCCAAACCAACAATTTTTTTTGGTTTGGTCTGCCTCAAGAAAATATCTGGCAACGCCGGAAACGCCACTCTGAAACAAAGGGACCGGAGTCCATTTTTCCTTGTAGCAGCCAGCGGTGTGTGAAGGCGGGCGCTGGGGCCCTGTGTAGTTTTGTGGTCAGCCCGCCTTGAGACGAGAGATGTGTGGTTTCCCATGTGTTCGTCAGTGAACAAAATATGTCATAAGAGAAAGCTGTAAGTTTAAAATGTTTAATTTAATAAATATTTGTTAAATCGCAGCACACGCCAGTTTACCAACTTGAAAGTGTTTACATGGTGGAACAGGCGTGGGTGCAAATAATTGCTAGTTAGGTGAGCTTGTAGGAACAAAGAAATACAACCAGATAATGTAGATGAGTATTACTTAAGTGAGCTGTTCTACAGATTGATTTGGTGTCCCTGAAGCTTTAGGAAAATAACATTTAACAGGCTAGTAATTAGAGATGTAAGCAATCAAGCATGGTGATGTGAAATAAGAAGATAGGTCATTAGTGGTGGTTAAATATGGTAAAGATTGAAGTCATGTTATGCCAGCCATGACGGCACAAGATTATTTTGTTGAGAATGTATTTTACATGATTATCGTAGGACATTGTGTTACTGGCTAAATAGGTAGTGATTGATTTTGTGCTGTCCCTCTTTAAATGTCCCAAGCTAGCAAAATTGTGGGAGATTCACCAAGATATAGGGGACGCAGAGGTGTTTCCAAGGCACCAGGGCCGGGTTATATACTGGCCAAGACCTATTGACGCGTCCTCGTCGAGCGTCCTGGGCAACAGGTCCCCTCGGGGTCCTGGCTAAAGTCAATAGGATCGCCGATTCCTCTGAAGTCGGAGAGTGTCTGCCTGTACGGCGAGGAACCACCAGTCTGCACACCAATAAGCCAGACATGGGACAACGGATACTCACGCAAACCTCAGGTCCTGTATGACACCACACTGATGTTGGACAACAGGATGCCTTCATCCGACATACAGGACTTCACGTTGGAGCTAAAGCCAACGAACACAAGCAAGCAAGCACCAAGATATAGGTATAAGGTGTAAATTGAGATGTATGAGGTCATAAATTATAGTTAATGAAGAGACTGGAGCCATGCATAAAATTGAATGCTTATGAGTAGGGGAAAATAACCATAATTTAGGTGTAATATTTATAACATGTGTAAAGCAGAGAAGAGTACTTACATGTTATGTGTGGCAATGATGGGTTAATGGTTAAGCTAGGCAGTTAGAACATGTAGGTAATAAATAGAAGTGAAGGAAATAATGTTTTGAATTGTAGGGACGCCATGCAGATTGATAGCTACTAGTCGTAGGAAATAATGCACCTTTAATATGCGGGGTGCGTATGAGCAATCGTAATGTAATCATGACAACTGCGGATGAAGTGTGGCTTTACTGAGGAGAAGAATGTGATTTAGTGCTGCGTAACACCCTTCGCAGAGATATTAATATGTATTTGTCGTGTGACATGAAGCGTAAGATAGCAAAATCCATAACCGGTGTATCGTAGGAAGAATGATGGGAAATAGAGGGCATAACTGCACATTTGCTGTCCACTCACAGATAAAAGTACACTGGTGTGGTTGGCATTAGTGTGTAATAATAATG
This sequence comes from Cepaea nemoralis, assembly GCA_014155875.1. NCBI lineage: Eukaryota > Metazoa > Mollusca > Gastropoda > Stylommatophora > Helicidae > Cepaea > Cepaea nemoralis. Next base: position 151,664 of record JACEFZ010017005.1, on the reverse strand, counting down.
ACATAATATATATATATATATAGTACACTGGTTGTTATACTAGTGCTGATATTTTGTTTCTGCCCATGAACATGGTTATGACATAATATATATAGTACACTGGTTGTTATATTAGTGCTGATATTCTGTTTCTGCCCATGAACATGGTTATGCTTTGATCCTGTCTCATACGGATAATGCACTCTTACTTGATACTAATGGTGTGTTTATTTTATGAACTGTCTTAAAGGTATCAGAGAGTTCTTAATTGAGTTCCTGTGTAATACATGTTTATCTTTAACTTTCTGTGAATGTTATGATTCTTCTATGTGCAAGATTACATTGTCACATTCGACAAATATGGGGATTCCACATTGTATATGTGTCTGTTACTTTTCATAGTTAGACATATTTTGCTTGTTGGTTGTTAGTTTGTGATGCTAATCAAATGCTGTAACTTGCATGATATCATATGAGTGCTGGTATTCTTCATGCAAACTTGGGCATTGTTGGGGTGGTTGCCCAGTGAAGCCCCTGTGTTGAGGCAACTCTATGTCGATGGTGGTGGAGTCCATAATGTTGTGTATTGTTGTATAGGAGTAAAGCGTACTTTCCGATGTGGAGCATGTCAGGGGCTTATATGTAAGCAATAGTGTAAGTGCCGGTATGTAAGCGAGAGTCAGTGTAAGTATAGCTGAGGTCAAGGGCAGTAGGAGACATCACGGCTTGGCTAATGGAGGGTCAAGCAAGAAGCCCGTGAACAGACCCACGTGATGTGGGAAGGTCAAGGAGAACGGAGGCAGTGTGTGTGAGACAGCGAATAGAGACGGACGTGTGGAGATCTAGAGAGCGATAGAACGATAGAACGATAGTGTTTGTGACGGATAGATGGAGATGAACGTTGTGTGTTGATATTCGAGGAATGTACTAACTGTGATATGTGCAGGATGATGTGAGGCTGTGATTGCGAATGATCATGCGGGCGACAGTGTAAATATCGCCCATGTGAGCTAGCGCGTGGCTGCTGGTGTTTGAACGATTGTTTGAGCGTGAAGTGCGACCATGTTGTCAGCCTGTAATATATATTGTAATAAATGTTGTTCAGGAGAAAGCTCCTGCGAGTTTCCGATTGCAGTCATGTGTTATTAGTATATGTGTCGTAGGTGTTGTAATTTGCCTGTCCAAGTCCAGTGCGCTAGAAGGAGCAAATAGTTAGGACTCTGACAGGTATAATGGTGTCAGAAGTACACATGAACCACATTCCCATGTAAATTGCATAAAAGAACGCTACTTTTGTAAAGAAGAAGACCAATTGCAGAATTTTGTAAAAAGTTATAAATCGGAGATTTAATAGAATCAGAACGAAAATAACATCAATTCTTTCCACAGCAGGTTTCAATTCTACAAAGCGACCGACGTAACCAGAACAGGTCAACGGTAACCAGCACGAGAATCACGTTCCTGTACATCAAGCGTTCGAGTAGTCAGCAGATAAAGATAAGTTGATTAATTTTGATTGCTAAGTACCCAAATCTGCATTCTTTGATTTGCTTGTATAAATACCATCATTAGTAGATTTGAATATTAATTAACAGAAAATGTCAGATGAGGAATACCAACATTTCTGGGGCACAAATCAATACAAAAGTTTGCAAGATGTTTTTGATGATACACGGGCACAAAACAAAGCAGCTTGTAAGATAAACCATGACTTAATACATGATTGGACACAAAAATTTGAAAAGAAAATGCAAGACTGCAAAATCCCAAAAGATTATTGGGGTAAATGGTACCGAGCACACTTACCAATAAAACACAAAAAACTTCAAGAGATCATACCTGATTTGTCAAGGATAGACTATGAATATTATAAAACAAGAATATTAAAACACTATATGAACTCTTTCAAGACTCTAAAATTAGAGGTACAAAAGTTGAAACCAGCCACAGACAAGTCATTCATCCAGTATATAAGGGAAATAGAAGAATTTTTCAGAAAGCTAACATTTGAAATTAAACAAACAGACAACAATCAAGAAGCAATAAATTTCTTGCTATTAGAAAAACTAAAAGCAATACTCCCAGCCGAATGCGGAAAATATTTAGAAGAGCACAACACAGAACCTATCAAAAACTTACTAGAAAAATGCCGCGAATATTACAACCAAAGTTTGAACCTGGTTAAGAACACTCAACAGAAAAGTACTGTGAAAGCAACGGCATCTGCAGCCACAGATTGTCAAAACAAACCACAGAAAATAAAACCAGTACTGTGCAAACATTGTAGCACTCCACATACAGAAAATGGAATATGCGATAAAAATCCCACTTATCAAGAATACCTAAATACTATTATAGCACAAAAACTGGGGAAGGTAAACCAAAGGAAATATAGAACAAAATGTCATTTTTGCCTTGCGTATGGCCACAGACGTTTTGAATGTAAAGGAGTAAAAAGAATACAGAAAGCAAAAGCAAATGCAGCCATAAACATTACAACAGACATTTCAGCAAAGAACTTAGAAAAAGTAAACATCACAGAGACGAAAACAAGACCAAACACTGCAAATTCAGAATAGACTGAGTTTTACCCATCAGACTTTGTACCATATTTCAATAGTGTTGTTAACATCACTCAGCCTCATTCCTTATTAAAAGAGGGTAATACTCAACAAGAAAGTGAGGAAATGAACAAAACCTCCAGACTGTCGTTAGGAAAACTAACATTCCATGAGGGATACATCAATGACACAGTATGCACATGTGTACGCGACACAGGGTCCTGTCTTATCGGTCTTCGGAAGACCCTAGCTGATCCCAAAGACTACCTAGATGAGTACATCTATTGCAGAACTGTTTCAGGGACAGTAGAGAAATATCCTATGGCATGGGCCAATATAAAATCACCTTTCCTATCAGGCAGAGTAACTTGTGCTTTATTAGACAATCCATGCTGTGATTTATTAATTGGAAATGTATTAAATGTGACAGACTACACAGAGTCCAAAACTCACACTGGAAAAAAAGTTAACACCACAACAAGCACTGCCTTAACTACACCACTCATCATACAACAACATGATGAACAGACCAAAGTACCACACCATACCAACTTGATTACCATCTCACAACAAGAAAAAACAGAAACTGGTGTGTATCATCACAAGAAAAAAGGTGCAGAAAACAAGCATTTCACTAGGGCAAGAAAAGATCAAAAATCATCATGGTATATACTATACCTCCTGTACTCCCTGTTAACTACACACATGCCCAAGTGCACACAGTGGATGGTTATACTCGCACTACTCATTGTAAATACAAAACAACTGACTTCACTAACAGTTTTATTCACACATCATCATGACGCAACTGTCGTGTCCTCCTTTACAGTGTCGTCCCTGGAGTGAAGAGAGCCGACACCCACATTATAATATTTTCCTCCTTTTTAATATTCTGTAGAATCCACCAGCTTCCGTCCAACACACTCCATCAGCCTATGGACACCTTTTCCTGTCACTCTCTCACTGTCGTACTATGCCCCCTCTCATAATTCCCCAACGCAACATACTCAACAACTCTTGCTTCTAAAAATCAATAAAGATTAATTTATTAAAAGAAAAATGTAACGTATATGAAACGTGTATGCGAAGAAAATGTGTGTCGTGTATTATAACATAAATGTGTATGTCAGCCTTCAAAGTTCAGGATCATAGTGTACACATCATGGCAAGGATCACACGACATCATTCGAGTCAGTACGAAAAACCTCACCGAAGTCGTATCCTTCTCTCCAGACATGTCCTCCTCCAGGAACTCTGATGACCATGAGATCTGAATCTCATGTAAATATAATCCGTGGAAAATACTAGTATATTTCCTAACGCAACTGTTCCTAATAGTTTATAGAAACTCCGGCTTCATAATTCCGGCGCAGTGAAAACAAACATGGAACACTGTCCTACTAACAAGTCTTTTTGTCTCTTGATAAATGTTCACTAGTTCTCACTATTAAACAGTTAATGTATCTAGAATAAAATGGCTTGCTTTATTCACTAGATATAGTCTGAAAGTTCTGATTTCCTTGATACGTGGAACAACTACACTTCAATGTTTGGTTTCATCTACTGTGAACATCAGTCCCTACTGATCTAGTTCCACATGGGCTGAACCTCCATCACTTCAGGTGTGTTAACGATTGGTATTCACTCATGTAGGATACATATACCATTAGACTCCACCGAGCAATGTGTATTAACTTCTTCCGTTGCGAAAGTTGCTGGCCCCTCTCTCTACATCATAATTTATCCGGGATCGGATGTTACATTGGGTCCGGGTTCTTCATTCCAACCAGAGGAACCTGTAAAATAAATCATACAACTGGTGATAGCCTCCCCGTCACTGATCTCTATTAGATGATCGTGGGCCATCGGCCTCGCTCAGAAAATATAATGAACCTATCAGGGACAGATGAACTGACCACATAGGTTATCATCAGGCCAAGACAAAAAATATCAGCAAACAGAATGCGGAACCCCGCCCACCAGGGACACCTACGGGAAAATCCCAATTATCCCTCATTACTCAATTCTCAACTAGTAAAGCTTATCAACACTTCACTAATCTATTCTCAACTAACAGAGCCAAGTATCACTTCCCTACTCTAGCTAGTTTTCCACTAACAGTGCTAATCATCACACTTGGTTTTCACAAGGCTACAGCCTATATTAATTAGAACGAATATATAATAGGTTATACCTTACGGCACTGCAGTTTACACTAAATTACATCTAATGGTAGCCATACAGGCTCGTGTAAACTAAATCAAATATCTCCTTCACACGTTAGATGTTCTAACTGCTGCAGTGACAAGCATGTCTGCCTAGATCCACATTTTCAAGTTTTCCTCGTTGGCCCCAACTCGGGTTTTTATGGCAACTCCTAAAGTTGGCCACGTGACGTTATCCTTTATGCCCCCACACAGGTGGCACAGTGGCAGATCATCCCCTGTCAGGGATCCATCCTCCCTGGCTCCATTAATGTTAGATTTGTCATCACTGGTTTTGACATCCAAAACAATCTAGAGAGTTACTGTACAGTTCCAACAAAAGGGTTTCGATACCAAGCTGCCAATCATGGTTTTCCAAACAACCTACATTGTGCACGTGACGTTGTTGATATACTGCAGGTGTTCCCTGTTTCCAATAACCAGCCCTCAACTTTCTGTCATGTGGTGACAGTCAAATCTGCCATTCCGTTTTATGTCGGGAAATACCCACTGACAGTCTGACCGTTTTCTCCCTAGTCGGGCACTTCCGACCTGTTGATAAACTGTCAATCTTCTGTTCAGTGGTGACACTCCCAGCCGCCATTTCGCCTGATGTCCGGAACTATAGATGACAGATGGAACTATTCCATATCCTGAGCGGGCAAGGCTATGTGATTTTAACTGTTTATGAACTGCCAACGCGGTGTATCCATTCCTTCTCACTCACCACCAAATGTGTATATGTGCTGCCCCGATATAACCCGTGCAGCTGTGTTTACTCTGTTAGTACGACTGTTGTGGCCTAGAAAATATACGCCTAGCAAACTTCTGTATTTTCATTATATGGTTAACTCATGGCGATCTCGTGACAGCAACACAGATGATATTACTCATGACAAACCAGCAAACTTTGTTACTTATATCATTACTATTGAACCAAAGTTTGTTGTTACCACTGATAAACTCTATGTCAAATCAACTCAGACACATACTTATGCTGAACAATTTAAATCATTAGTCGGTGGAATTACTGACAAAAATCAGCAACAAATTACCCTACATATTTTGGAAAATATACACAAATTGCAGAAAAGCATACAAACATGCACGATTACATTTCAAAACTATACATGGTGTATTATTATTATTTGAACTATTGAATGTATACACACATGTACGAGTGCAGGTTTGGAGATAGCACTCAAAATGATCTCAACATGAAATTTGAAAATCCCCACCCTTTGGAAAATTAATTTTAACCGTAACCCACTTTATATCCGTAGATCGAGTAACTCCAGAGTTGCCTTGTCTGCTGTACGACTCCAGCGCTATGATACTAGCACACTCCATTGTATAGACCAACATAAAAGTTCCTTCAACGTGAAAAGTGTCATCGACAGAACAGTAAGACTCAACATGTGATTTCAGATATCAAACAGTAAGATATATCCATATTGACTTTGTTTCAAACGAGTATCTACAGAATCCACCTTTTGAAATTGACTAACAACGACGACAGCTTCACAAGTACAGACATTCATTTCCGGTGATCAGTTTAATGAACCAGATGCCAACCTACAAACTATGGCAAAGACAGTCACAGACAGACGCACCATGGCCATACTCAAAATTAAGGCCACCGAACTTAATTCGTATTTTATACGTGTGAATTCCAGCAATTTTACAGAACGTACTTATAAATTGTTCAAACTTGGTGAAAAGTCTTAATCACTATACAGAAGGAAAGACAATATCATGATATACAGAAGACGTCAATAATCGGTTCAGAGAAAAGAAATGCCAAACATTCCAGCACCGCAATGAACATTGGACACGAGTGATTTAATTACGTGTGCATAATTTTCACAGGACAAGAACAGTATCCTATATGTGCATAAAGGCAGCGACGATGAACATTTTAGTGTATAGGTATTAACTGCGAGACATCCAATGTCTAATTTTATTGTTGTAATACTTTGTATTGTTAGAATGTGATATGTACATATGATCGTAAGTATAATGGCGAATAGAATAAGTTGTAATGCTGAGAATCAACGCCTGGCAATCCCAATACGCGAGTGTTACCAAACTTGCCTTCGCGAATGGTGGATAGCCCGACGAATGACGCTTAGCAATAGTGGTACAGAATTAACATCATAAGATGGTAACAAGAAAGAACATACCAACAGGGTGATGCCAACCAAAGAGATTAATAAGAACTCTCCATAACAGTAAACGAGGTGTGCTCAAAAAGGGAAACAACTCACGGTGCGACATAAGATGAGGTAAGGGGGACTATGACATACATGAAGTATATTCGAACCATGACCACAACATTGACATAGCGTGTTCATAAAGAATCGATTAGTGTGCATTAAATAGAGACGAGGGGAACCACATCTGAATAGAGAGAAAATGTAAGAAAGCTGTAAGAGGAAGTTGTAGCCTTATTCGAGGCGTGAATCAATGGAGAATCCTTAAACCAGCATAGCCACAATAACTATGAGATGATAATGCACAGACAATCGATTGAGAAACATGAACAGAATGTAATGTCACGGATTGGAAATTGAAGAATATAACGAGGTATGACGAATAGACCCAACCAGAACATGTGCCAGACCACGACAAAACCTTGAGAGAAACCTCAGTACTGAAAAAGAGAGAACAATAGTTATGGCTAATCTCGTAAAAGATCAGAGTAAGAAGAGATGCACGCGTACTTATGATCATATAATCCCCTGACAAGGTTAGAAAGATGTACCAAGAGTAACAACAACAGAATGTGTCACATTTCCAAAAGAAAGTGCCACATTGTTTGTGGGGGGGGGGGGGGGTGTCAGGGGCTTATATGTAAGCAATAGTGTAAGTGCCGGTATATAAGCGAGAGTCAGTGCAAGTATAGCTGAGATCAAGGGCAGTAGGAGACATCACGGCTTGGCTAATGGAGGGTCAAGCAAGAAGCCCGTGAACAGACCCACGTGATGTGGGAAGGTCAAGGAGAACGGAGGCAGTGTGTGTGAGACAGCGAATAGAGACGGACGTGTGGAGATCTAGAGAGCGATAGAACGATAGAACGATAGTGTTTGTGACGGATAGATGGAGATGAACGTTGTGTGTTGATATTCGAGGAATGTACTAACTGTGATATGTGCAGGATGATGTGAGGCTGTGATTGCGAATGATCATGCGGGCGACAGTGTAAATATCGCCCATGTGAGCTAGCGCGTGGCTGCTGGTGTTTGAACGATTGTTTGAGCGTGAAGTGCGACCATGTTGTCAGCCTGTAATATATATTGTAATAAATGTTGTTCAGGAGAAAGCTCCTGCGAGTTTCCGATTGCAGTCATGTGTTATTAGTATATGTGTCGTAGGTGTTGTAATTTGCCTGTCCAAGTCCAGTGAGCTAGAAGGAGCAAATAGTTAGGACTCTGACAGAGCACAGGAGTACAGCCTGTCAATATATGTTGTATATTAGAGAAAAGAGTACGGTGTGTTAGAAAAACAGTGGCCGGTGTGCGTAACAGTAGGTGGAGAATGGTAGAGCATTAGACTGAAGATATAATAGGTGATATTGGGTTGTGACTATATCATGGAAGAACATTGCCATGTTCTATGAACATGTGGTTTATAGTGAATACTGTGGTGTTCTGTGTTACCGGTGACTTGGTACAAATTAATGTATACAATATTCTGCAAGGTGTAGACAGGGAACTGATTATGGGTTCCTTGGTAATGTAGCCACTTTGGTAGGTAGGAATGACAGCCTAATTTACCAGAACAAATATGTCATTCTTATACCTGTTAACTGAATCAATGCTGAGATGTTGTTTGTGTGCAATGTCTGTTATATGTTAGCCAAATCAGTGTTGAGATGTTTGTTTGCAATGGCTGATGTATGTACTCCTGTTGTTTGTAGCTATGTGTTTACAGCTGGACAAATTAGATCAATCTGCCACTGCTTGTGTGTGTAGGAGCTGTGTGAGGTAGTTACATTGAACTGAAGACATTCTGTAAGTGAATGCTGGGCTGTATGGGTAGGTGGAGCAGGCTGAGGTTGTTGCATTAGAAGGTGTTATATCCTAGCAATATAAAGTGTAATCTCATGACAGCAGTGGCACAACTGGAGAAGACAATAGTGGGTGATCTGATGATGCAGCATTGATTGCTGCATTTAACCATTAGAGATGTAGTCTCATGATAGCAGTAGTACAACTGGAGGGAATAGCAAAGTGGATAATTTGATGGAAGACATTTGTTATATGTAGGTTAATTCAAATGTTATATTGCATGTGCTCATTGCTTCATGTTTTTAATATGTTGTCTTTACCATGATAATCACAGATTGTGTTTTCCATTGTTACAGGAGCGGCTGACTAGTTAGTGTCAGCAGGCCTGGGTTCTTGGTGGGATAGTAAATTGTGTCACAACTCTTTGTTTATGTCGTGTCTTGGGGTTATGTTGTGTAACCTATGTTTTTGTAGTGCCTTATTGTCTGTGCAGTGTTGCTTGTGTCAAGGTTCTTTATTGTGTCAGTCTAACTAGCTATTGTTTGGAGCACCTGTGTTGTGGTACTTGGTGTACCCTGTTGTCTTAAGTTCTGGTGACTGAATAGGGGCCACCCTTGGTTGATGTTTGATATATGCAGTTATCTGTTGTATCTGTAATTGAACATCCCTTATTGAATGCTTTATTCAATGTGTTCGAACACAAATTGTCACCAAAGTTTGTAGCAGTTGATAAATAAAGAGCTATTTTTGTACTGTTTTTGATTTGTTTGTTTAGTCTCTTTTAGTTTTTACAACCACTATTTCTACCACAATCTAGCACCTTAATTCATTGTATGGACCTCAAATATGACAGTTATTGTCCAGAGTTGAGGCCCCTGCCTGAGATCTCGTATATCTTCTTATCTAATTACTATCATCTTTTTTTGTCGGTTGAGGCGGTGTGAGGTTCTCTCTCTTTTCACTATTTTTCTTCTTTGGCCGTAACGAAGTCAGAACTACTCTTTACCTCTTAGCACCGTAGTGAAGGAAGCATCAGTCTTTATGATTGTCTCCCTTTGTCTTTTACCATCGACTACATGCAGAACTTTGCTTTCATAAGTCTATAATAAGCCAGAAATGCCCCATTTTTTATCATCGTGTGTAAATTATCTATGACTGTTGAATGCATAGACGTTGTCTTTCTTTTCTCCGTCTCCTCTGTAATTCTCCCTTCATAATCATCTTTTCTAGACTACCATATATTTTTGCATGCCCAAGTTACTAAATTCTCGTAGTTTGTTTGCGTTAATAAACAGTTTTCTTCAAAATGTTTCTGTTGGATAGATTCGCTTATTTTCATTCCGTCCAATTAATTTGAAATTCGTCTCTGTAACATATAAGAGGACAAGTCAATATGTAAGTCACACAGTTATGTGGGATGGCAGGTAAATGTAGTTGGTGTTTTCTACAGCTGTCATTAGGTGACAGCAACATCGAAATTTATATTCCCGTTCGTCAGGTGGCGCTAGGTGTCTCATGCACATCCCATAAATAAAATGGCGACTGTACTTACGGAGTGAACAACCATAGACCAACATACTGTTGTGCGGTTGTTGTTGTGTTTTTTTTTTTTGGTGGGCAAGAGGACTGCCTGCAAAGGACATTCGTAAGGAAATGCTTCCTGTTTATGCTGACTACCAGCCCCAATCAAAGCGTGCTTCAATGCAATGGAAATATCCTTCGCCTTGTTAAAAAATTCAAGATTACGCCATCAGGAGGGAAGGTTATGCTGACAGTGTTCTGGGATTGTCAAGGATTGCTTTTAACCAATTTTAAGAAGAAAGGTGACAATGTGAATTCTGCATCATACTGTAAAGTTCTATCGATGCTTCATGGTGCAATTCGAAGAAAACGTCCAGGGCTGCTGACTAGAAGAGTGTTGCTACTTCATGACAATGACGGGCCACATACGGCTCGATTAACTCAGGAGAAAAATAACCAGCTAAGGTGGGAAGTTCTTACAGTCCTGACTTAGCCCCTAGCGATTTCCACCTTTTTGGTCAACTGAAAACCTACCGTGGCTGGAGATATTTCGCGAATGACGCCGGAGTTGAATGTGACGTGAAAACTTGGTTTAGAAAACAGAGCACGCAGTTCTATGCAGCCGGTTTGGGAGGAGTGATAAAACGATGGGATAAGTGCATCAATGTTGGTGGAAATTATGTTGAGAAATAAAGGGACAATGCATGTATAAAAATAAACAGGTGTCAAGTTCTTATATTTAGTTAATTTTCTACAGACATTTGTGACTTACTTATTGACATCTCGTATATTTAAAGCCGGATATGGTATTTTCAGTTCATTTGTTAATTTATTGAAGGTTGTGTTGACGGATCTATCTGATCGCTTTAGTTTATCTTGTGTGATTTCTGTAGCGAAAATGTCAGGCAATAAACCGTGCACTCTATTGGCGCTGTGGTGAGGGGCTTACGAATGCTATTCCCAATCCCGAATATCGCGTTCGAAACGCGGGCGATTTGGAAGCATGCCGTCTAGATATCAAAAACAAAATAATGCTGATGTTGACTGCGACGTACTGTAAAGGATATGCAACTAACTAATGTGTGTATTTTCGTTATTCAAATTTACCACGGGAGAAAGTTTTGATTTGTTAAACATCCACGTTTCGTACGCATATGCTGCAGAGGGAAATATGCATCTTTATAATATTCTGACTCTTGATTTTTATCCATTTCGGCCCATAAATGTTAAATTTACTTTTGTTATTGTAAAGCAATGTTTCTTCTTCATATTACTGCCATCTTGGAAATAGCTCCAAATAATGGCCAGCCTTCTTGTAATAGTTAGTTGATTGTTTTCATTACGATATGGCTACCATTGTTGGTGTCATCTAAACAAGGGTTCCCATGA
>JACEFZ010017005.1:77500-135000 GCA_014155875.1 Cepaea nemoralis | reverse complement strand
CTACATAGATATTACACAGCAATAGCTATATACTACAGACATGGTTATTACACGAAGGCAATAGCTGTATACTACAGAGTTATTACATGAAGGCATTACATAGTCCGCCTGGTTAAAGTGGACTAGCAGTCTAAGTGTGTCAGTCTGGATAAAGTGGACTAGCAGTCTAAGTGTGTCATAGTCTGTCTGGGTAAAGTGGACTAGCAGTCTAAGTGTGTCATAGTCTGTCTGGGTAAAGTGGACTAGCAGTCTAAGTGTGTCATAGTCTGGATAAAGTGGACTAGCTGTGTAAATGTGTCAGTCTTTCTGGGTAAAGTGGACTATCAGTGTAAGTTTGCCATATTCCGCCTGGGCAAAATGGACTAGCAGTGTAAGTGTGCCATATTCCGCCTGGTCAAAATGGACTAGCAGTGTAAGTGTGCCATATTCCGCCTGGTCAAAATGGACTAGCAGTGTAAGTTTGCCATATTCCGCCTGGTCAAAATGGACTAGCAGTGTAAGTGTGCCATATTCCGCCTGGGCAAAATGGACTAGCAGTGTAAGTGTGCCATATTCCGCCTGGTCAAAATGGACTAGCAGTGTAAGTGTGCCATATTCCGCCTGGTCAAAATGGACTAGCAGTGTAAGTTTGCCATATTCCGCCTTGTCAAAATGGACTAGCAGTGTAAGTGTGCCATATTCCGCCTGGTCAAAATGGACTAGCAGTGTAAGTGTGCCATATTCCGCCTGGTCAAAATGGACTAGCAGTGTAAGTGTGACATACTCCGCCTGGTCAAAATGGACTAGCAGTGTAAGTGTGCCATATTCCGCCTGGTCAAAATGGACTAGCAGTGTAAGTGTGCCATATTCCGCCTGGTCAAAATGGACTAGCAGTGTAAGTGTACCATATTCCGCCTTGTCAAAATGGACTAGCAGTGTAAGTGTGCCATATTCCGCCTGGTCAAAATGGACTAGCAGTGTAAGTGTACCATATTCCGCCTTGTCAAAATGGACTAGCAGTGTAAGTGTGCCATATTCCGCCTTGTCAAAATGGACTAGCAGTGTAAGTGTGCCATATTCCGCCTGGTCAAAATGGACTAGCAGTGTAAGTGTGCCATATTCCGCCTGGTCAAAATGGACTAGCAGTGTAAGTGTGCCATATTCCGCCTGGTCAAAATGGACTAGCAGTGTAAGTGTGCCATATTCCGCCTGGTCAAAATGGACTAGCAGTGTAAGTGTGCCATATTCCGCCTGGTCAAAATGGACTAGCAGTGTAAGTGTGCCATATTCCGCCTGGTCAAAATGGACTAGCAGTGTAAGTGTGCCATATTCCGCCTGGTCAAAATGGACTAGCAGTGTAAGTGTGCCATATTCCGCCTGGTCAAATGGACTAGCAGTGTAAGTGTGCCATATTCCGCCTGGTCAAAATGGACTAGCAGTGTAAGTGTGCCATATTCCGCCTGGTCAAAATGGACTAGCAGTGTAAGTGTGCCATATTCCGCCTGGTCAAATGGACTAGCAGTGTAAGTGTGCCATATTCCGCCTGGTCAAAATGGACTAGCAGTGTAAGTGTGCCATATTCCGCCTGGTCAAAATGGACTAGCAGTGTAAGTGTGCCATATTCCGCCTGGTCAAAATGGACTAGCAGTGTAAGTGTGCCATATTCCGCCTGGTCAAAATGGACTAGCAGTGTAAGTGTGCCATATTCCGCCTGGTCAAAATGGACTAGCAGTGTAAGTGTGCCATATTCCGCCTGGTCAAAATGGACTAGCAGTGTAAGTGTGCCATATTCCGCCTGGTCAAAATGGACTAGCAGTGTAAGTGTGCCATATTCCGCCTGGTCAAAATGGACTAGCAGTGTAAGTGTGCCATATTCCGCCTGGTCAAAATGGACTAGCAGTGTAAGTGTGCCATATTCCGCCTGGTCAAAATGGACTAGCAGTGTAAGTGTGAAATAGTCCGTCTGGTTAAGGGGATTAGCACCATTCGTGTGGAAGTGTCTAAGTGATATATGAGTGAAGGAGACTGTGTGAGTGTCTAAGTGATATATGAGTGAAGGAGACTGTGTGAGTGTGAGAGTGTCTAAGTGATATATGAGTGAAGGAGAGACTGTGTGAGTGTGAGAGTGTCTAAGTGATATATGAGTGAAGGAGAGACTGTGTGAGTGTGAGAGTGTCTAAGTGATATATGAGTGAAGGAGAGACTTTGTGAGTGTGAGTGTGTCTAAGTGATATATGACTGAAGGAGAGACTGTGTGAGTGTGAGAGTGTCTAAGTGATATATGAGTGAAGGAGACTGTGTGAGTGTGAGAGTGTCTAAGTGATATATGAGTGAAGGAGAGACTATGTGAGTGTGAGAGTGTCTAAGTGATATATGAGTGAAGGAGACACTGTGTGAGTGTGAGAGTGTCTAAGTGATATATGAGTGAAGGAGACACTGTGTGAGTGTGAGAGTGTCTAAGTGATATATGAGTGAAGGAGAGACTGTGTGAGTGTGAGAGTGTCTAAGTGATATATGAGTGAAGGAGACTGTGTGAGTGTGAGAGTGTCTTTGTGATGCCTTGGCAAAGGAGACTAGCAGTTTTAGTGTTAAAGTGTCTTGGTGATACATTGGTAAAGGATACCGTCAGTGTTAGTGTTGCCTGGGTAAAGGAGACTTAGCAGCGCGAATGTGTGTCTTGGTGATTCTGGGGTAAAGAAGCCTAGCAGCGAGTCTGCGGGTTTGTCTGTAATGGTTGGGTAAATTAGAATAGCAATGGTATGGCAGCACAGTGTTTTGGAACTCTACAACACCCGGATGCTGGGATATTACACCATGAGTATGAGAGTGTTGTTATAAGTAATACATGGGGGGAAATTTAGCAATATGAGAGTGGGATGTATTTGTGAAGTCTGGAAACTAGCTTAGGCGCGGGAGTTCTTTGTGTTACTTTGATTAAGAAAAACAAATAATGTATGTATGCATGTTAAATTAAGCATATAACAGAAGTTTTAAAGAAAAACATTTACACACCATGAGATATACTGGTTATGTGGTGCGAGCCTGATTTGATTAAACCTATGGACATTCTATGGGTAATGCGGTTAATTTCAAATAATTTTCCTTTACATCTTATAAAATTCCTCGTACTCATTCCAGGAGGGGTCGACCTGAGAGCCTAGATCTTTGCCGGGTGGGGGGGGGGGGGGGGAAGAGAGAGAGAGAGAGAGAGAGAGAGAGAGAGAGAGAGAGAGAGAGAGAGAGAGAGAGAGTCCTTATCTCAGTAGGGATTCGAAAGCCGGGCCACAAGGCCGAAAGGCTAGCGGACATCTCAGTGACACATGAACATAACGGGACAGCAGCATGAATCATTTTAAAATGAAACTAAAGTACTCTTTTATACGCCCTAAGACGTATGGTCATTTGGCGCTAGATCCAAATTCTTAATGACCAACGGGTACTCGGTGTATGAAATGGTCAGTATCATGTCGTCCACCTTTACTTCCCAAAACTGTTCCTGATACACCCGTTTTGGGGCTCTTGAACCCGAGAGGCCTTGTCAGTTTCAAGCTTCGAATTCACTCCGATGCGGATCAACTCGATGACCACTGTTCCGGCAGGCGAGAATCCAACCACGTTGCTACCATCGCTATCAAGAAGAATATGTGAGTTTTAATTACAGCTGGGGAAAATAGAAGAGCAGTATGGGTGTAGGCGTATGTTTGTGATATCTAGGTGATAACTGGATAAAGGGAAATAGCAGCATAGTTATGCGAGTTTTGTTATCTGAGGTTTTCTTTCCAATCAATTTAGTAATGGCCTTTTTGCGATTTCAACCTTCCGCAGGGCATTTATCATACACAACTTACACATTAGTCCTGTTTTTGATACTTTCGAGAAGAATAGGCATCCGATCTTACTACTAAAAACACCATGGGAACGTGTGATGTCAATGAAACCCACAACTTCTAAACATGGCCGGCCCTTGCAAGGATTCTATTCAGTATCGTCTGAGCTTACAGCAGACACCGGCCTCTAAGTCACGACTCTCCTACTCACGCGTTACAAATTGCGATGGGAGTCAAACGACAAGATGTTCAGTACTCCAACTCTTTTTTTTTCACATCACTATCAACTGGCCTCGGTCAAAAACCCAGTAGAATACTCTTACAAGTGGGGAGAAATGCTTGAGAAAGGCGCTGGGGTTTATAGATGAAACTGTGCGAAACATCAGAAATATCAGTAAAAATAATGTATCGCATTGATTGTAAGATAACGATGTCAGTTATTTTCGGCATTTTATAAAAATGATTCCCATCCAACTGCCCACAGTAGCATAAAGATAAGATCACGGTCTGGAGATCATAGTGCTGCAGTGAGTGACCAGGGGATATGGCCGAGGAAAGGCCAGATGGACACATAATCAGACTGCTACTTGTACCATTGCCGGTCTCTCTGGTCTAGAGGTTACACGACTTTCTCCGTAATCTCGTATACTCTCGCAACGTGACGTTGTGTGAGAATTGGTAGCGGTTCTCTCCGCGTTGGTAACTTACAGGGTATGTGAGCCGGTCGCTCAGAAAGCAATGGCAAACTACTGAGTGTAATCTTGCCAAGAAATCAACAATCAGCTGAAAGATGCTGATGTTGACAGCGATGTCCTGTAAAGTACCATTAGTATAAGAACTCTTCGCTGATTGTTGAAGGCAAGGACGGAGCACATATGGGAATGCCCCGAGTGCTGTGATGACGGTTCTTGACTCAACCAATGAAGGTCTATGTATAGAATCAGTCATCATCATGTGCCATGCTGCCTGCCGTTCATAAATGTCTGCAGACCTCGGTCCCTGGAGTTCTGGATCAACTCTCCAGATGATATTCTTCCATGCCACTTGAGTCCATTCGTTGTATTTCTGTCGGTTTGACTCTTTCCTCTAGCCACTGATCTCATTCCGCACGATATTTTCAAAGCCTGTCTTCTCATTATATGACTACGAATGTTGTTTGTCTCTTGCTTACAGTTGTATATAAATGTCTGCTTTCATTAGTCTTTTCCATGCAACCGTTGTTAGTTATTCCAGCAGTCCAAATTATTCAAACATTCGTCCCAGGAACCATATGTCCGCCGCTTCCAAGATCATCCTAAAGTGTTCGTTGACATACCACGATTCACTGCCATACAGCAGGACAGGTTCTATATAGTATTTCAGTACTATCCTCCTTTCATGCAATGATCGTAACTTACTGTATAAGATAAGGTTGTAAATAAATGAGTACTCTACCTTTAATATTCTGTGATAGTGACATTGCGTAAGAAACATTTTATTGTCTGAAATGTTGCTATTTCCGCCGATCTTTCTACCTTTGCCGTTTCCCTGGCGAAGGATTTAAGGACGTTAATTGTAATCCCGTATACTCTAGTACGAAACACACTGCGCGAAATTCGGCAGCGGATCAAGTCGCGTTGGTTATTTACGGAGATGTGAACCGGTCGTGAGCAATGGCAAACTACTGAATGTAAACCTTGCCAAGACAAAAGCAGCTGAAATATGCTAGTGTTGACTGAAATGTCCTGTGAAGGATAAGCGGAAAAAAAATTCTACTTTTAATCTGTCAAGCACCCGATATATTGATTACAATACTGTCATAAAATCGGAAAAAAAATAAGTTAGTTGCAGGACTTAGCAATCAACCCCAGCATTCTTTGTCCGTTTGTGATTTTCTAAGCAATTTTACGTTCAGTAGTTGCCCATTTCTTTCTGAGAGGCCGACTCTCGAACAATAGTGAAAACCAAGGTAAAGCGATTTGCTGGCATATCGCCTGGGACTGACTTGGAACCCGGTATTTCAGTATTATGAACATCACTACCCATAAGCCACAGGCGGCGACATAGGACCAACATAGGACAAACATAGGACAAACATAGGACAAACATAGGACAAACATAGGACCAACATAGGACAAACATAGGACAAACATAGGACCAACATAGGACAAACATAGGACCAACATAGGACCAACATAGGACAAACGATCGACAGAAGAAGTCTAGTAATCTAACGGCTAAGATCGCTCACTCGCAAACCTCCGGTACGCTGTTGGCTAGGTAGATGATTCTCTTCGTACACACGTCAGTTGGTCTTAAACGTTGACTTCTTGTCTTTAACTTAAGGAGCTAACTCAAGTACCTCGGAGGAGTCGGTTCGCCCGATGGCGAGGGACACTCGTAATAGGGGGATGGGGGGAGCTGGCCTACAAACAAAACAACTGTCCATTGAGAGGCGCAGTTTCATAATTACCCGACTTACTGGGTCTAAGATTCGAACCAAACTGGAAGCAGATAGCTTTGCGTTATTTCCATGGTATGAAACGTTGGTCATTCAGAAATAAATGGCAAATTATTGAACTAAAATGTCTTGTAATAACAAACAGCCAGTAAATGCTGCGGTTGATTGCAACATCATGTAAAGGACATGCAACTAACTACTTATTTGTTGGAGCCGATGTAGAGCAGTGACTAGCATTGGGTAACATGGTCTAGCGGTAATCAAGCTGTCAACCTTCAAATGGTAAAGTATAAACTCTTTTGCACGCCTTAAAATGCATTGGACATATATATGATGCTGAACCCACATTTGTATAGACCAATTAGCACTGGGTGGATAATGTGGTCAGTATCACTTCACTTGTCAAGGCATTTCCTGGCACTCATTTAAGCCTGGGTCGACCTGGAAGCTCATGTCCTTTTTCTTTAAGTTCGAATCTGCTGCGATGCAGATTAAACCCATGACCGTCGGGCTAGCAGGCGAACCACTAGCCACCACGCTAACGTGGACTTCCATTCACATAGTTAGCGCACTATCACCAGTTATATAAGCATATGCTGCTTATGTTTATGGAAGAACGACACAGTTTACTTTACTTAATATAAACTTTAACGAAATGTAAACTAATAAAAGTGTATTCTACTTATTCCACAACAAAATAAATAGAAAACATCACCGTACAAAACTTGGTCTTTTATAAAGGAAAAGACCGCGCTTAGGTATTCCTGGTCAGTATATCTCTTCGAATACTATTACTTGGCTGGTTTAATCACAATTATCAAAGAAACTTGGTCTCAGTTCGCATTCGATGACAACTGTTTGCATTGTTTATAACACAATATAAAGTCGTCCGTGTTATCTACCTCTTGATGAGTAGACATCTAGACCAAAGGTGAACTGTTTACATGAAGTGATGTAAGTGTGTGGGCAGGTGTGTAACCCTGCGTGTCATTACTTAAATACCCCAGCCTTACCACTGTCTTCTGGCGTGGATGTTGAAGTTTGTGTGTCAAGCAACTCAAGACCGATAACAAAAATCACTGTGCTTCATCAGCTGATTTGTGTTGTCTTCAGTTAGTGAAAGGAGGTTATAGTTCAGATGTACTACAACAGGCGTGGACAGCGTGTGGTCAAGAGTTGTGTTTACCCTGTCGTATCGTCATGAGTTGAATCGTTCTTGTTATAATAACGCCAAATCAGTGAGCAGATTGGCTTGTTATTTAAAATATTACATGTCCTTTAGAGGGCGTTGTGGTCAATCATCCATCCATCCATCATGTGCCATGCCGATAAGCGTGGGCGTTCATGTTTTGCCATCTCACTCGATCACCAGAGTCGTGGATCAGCTCTGTGTTTCTATCCCGACCATGCCATGTGGCCAAGCCATCCAGGTATTTACTTCTCTGTCTTCCCTGTGGTCTCTTCCCTTTGATCTTGCCAGTTGACACCAAGTTCTCCAATTCATTTCTTCTCATAACATGCCCAAAAATGTTGACTGTCTACGTCTAATGTCTCTAATCAGTTGACGATCTTCATTTGTTTCTTAAAGGACTTGTTCATTGGTTTTTCCGTCTGTCCATGGTATTCTTTGCATTGTCTTCAGAAACCACATTCCCATAGCCATCAGATGTTTTCCAGCTTGACCTCTCATTGTCCACGCTTCACGTCCATACAAAAGTGCAGGTTCTTTCAACACTCTTTTTCTCGTTTCAGTTGACATCTTTTTATTGGTCAGTATGTTTTCCATCTTGCAAAAGGCTACCTTTGCCATAGCAATTCTTGTTCTAATCTCTTCAAGGCATCTCCCATCAGATGTTATGACTGTTCCGTGGTCAACCCCAGATTGATTTGCTAGCCAATATTTTACTTACAGGAGTACGTGCCACACTGATGACATACAATGGATAAGAACATGGGGACTACTATGTAAAATATGGAGTGATGGTATCAAGAACAACCTTGGAGAAATTAATACTAACTTACAAAGAACATTAGAAAGAACGCATAAAGGATTTTTACATCTCATCCCAACACTTCACTGAGGTGAATGATGGAAGAGAAGAAGAGACAGTTTACCATTGCTTTATGATCGAAAAGTCAATCAATCTTTAAGTCCAGCTTAATGCCGGTTGTCAGCGTTGAACCACCTACGATGTCAACAACACAACGAACGAACGAACGAACCAACAAACTTTATTTTAAAAGGGTAACAAATTGGGCACGCAGGCCCGTCTTACATTCGGCCCTTTCAATCACTCATCTTTCATTCATCAAATGTGCATGTTACATTAACATAGGGGGAAAAAACATTGTCAAATGGATTTTGTAAGCATAAACAATGCATATTACGCATGATACATTCACATGAGAAAACAAAAAAAAAAAAACATTGTCAAATGAAAGTTGTAAACATAAACAGTACATATTGCAATGTTGTGAGACACATCCCCCATCCACCCTCATATCCCGCAGCCACCAACACATCCCCCACCCACCACACCTCCCCCACCCACCCACACATACCTCCACGCACTCACACAGAACCAGGCAAACATACATGCCGCCACCCACCCACTGATCCCCCACCCACACACATTTCCCCACCCACACACATCCTCACACACCAAGAAGAAGAAGAAGAAGAAGAAGAAGAAGAAGAAGAAGAAGAAGAAGAAGAAGAAGAAGAAGAAGAAGAAGAAGAAGAAGAAGAAGAAGAAGAAGAAGAAGAAGAAGAAGAAGGAGGAGGAGGAGGAGGAAGAAGAAGAAGAAGAAGAAGAAGAAGAAGAAGAAGAAGAAGAAGAAGAAGAAGAAGAAGAAGAAGAAGAAGAAGAAGAAGAAGAAGAAGAAGAAGAAACCACGCACACATACCCCCGCCAACCCACACATCCCGCACCTATCCACACACATATCCCGCACTCTCACAATTTTCCCCACCCACCCACACACACATCAGCCAACCTACACCCACTCACCCACCCAATATTCGCAACCTCTCAACTACACATCCCTACCTATACACACATCTCCACCCATAAACACATCATTTTGTGTGAAAGAGGAGCATTTTGTGTGATATTCACTGGCACAGGAATGGAGCAATATGGGGACAACCCGTTGCCGTGAAGTTGGAACCACGACTAACTAACTAACTAACTAACTAACTAACACTCCCACCCACACAGACATATCCCATTCACAGACACCTCCCATTTAAGGGCCACCGCTCATACCCTATTGGTCACATTGACGTTTTAGCTGGTTATACAGATAGACCTACGAGGGTAAGTTAATAAGTAAGTCACAAATGGCTGTAGAAAAATAACAAAATATGATGACAACTTGAAACCCTTTTATTTGTATACATACATTGTCCCTTTATTTCTCAACAAAATTTCGTTTTATCAGTCCTCCAAAACCGGCTGCATAGAACTGCGTGCTCTGTTTTCTAAACAACGTTTTCACGTCACATTCAACTTCGGCGTCATTCGCGAAATGTCTCACGTCAAGGTGGATTTTCAGTGTTAATGCTGACAAATGTTTATCCCGTAAAGCGGTGCATAGCGGGGTAGAAAAAAGTTACGAGGGCGAGTCAATAAGTAAGTCACACAGTTCTGTGGGATGTAAAAATAAAGGTAAATGAATACAAAGCACACAGTTCTATGGAGCCTGTTTGGATGGACTACGATTATTTCAAGATCACGTTAATACAAGAATCGATTACTTGATATTGTTTTTCCCTTCATACTTTACGGCTTTGTACGTCTCACCCTTCTAAAATTCTTATTATAAAGTAAGTAGACACACAAATCACATTTTATGTGGACGTCTAGACTTGTTTTAGAATGTGCTATTAAATTTAGCTTCCATTATTACGTATACTGTGTTAAAAGGGGGGGGGGGGATTTTTAGGTAGGAAATACGAAAGGGGGGAATGGCGTTCTTAAAATATGGTGAAAAGGGGGGGGGGGGGGCACGGGCCACATTTTTAGGTAGGAAATACGAAAGGGGGGATGACGTTTTGAAAATATGGTGAAGGGGGCATGGACCAAAAAAAGACTGAGAACCACTGGGATAAGTGCATCAATGTTGGTGGAAATTATGTTGAAAAATAAAGGGACAAAGTGTGTATAAAAATAAACTGGTTTCAAGTTGTGATCATATTTAGTTATTTTTCTACAGCCATATTAACTTACCCTCGTACATGCAGAATGTGCAGGGCAAGAGCTATTGCTACACACAACCTCAAGTACAGTTAGTAGAGAACACATAGACACTCGTTGAGGTGCATTAGACGTATGGTGCTATAGTATGTCCACATTTGTTTGCCTTCATTCACGATCAATTATTTTGAAAACTGTCTGTTGCATCGTTATGAAATTTTTCCAGCCGTCTTATATTTACCCCCACCCAAGGAATATGTCTTTGATAGGTCCAAAAACAACTTAAATCATTGAAAGCGGCGACATTCCTTTGATGTTTTGCTTAATAACTAGTGATTTCTCGCTAAAAAAGTTATGTTTACGGTAATGGGGACCTGCAAATTCAGATGACAAACAAAGGCGTATCCGGATTCGTATGGGAGTGGGTGCAATGAAAGAAGTAGCTTACAATCGACAGGGTAGGCTGCATTGCACCGGGTTTTTATCCCATATGGCTCAGTTTCTTTCCGCAGCGCGGAAAGCGTCGCACAAAGCACGAACTTCGTAGCTCCAGCGACGACCCTCGGGAGTGTCCGAAAAAAAATGCACTCTTGAAATGAAGGACGCGGCACGGAATCGAACATACAACCTTCAATCCATCCTTTCTCCAATAGTCCTCTTCCTCTTTCAACACATGGTCCTGACGTTTTTTCCAGTAACTTTTATCAATATTTAATAGCGCGGACAGACAGACAGACAGACAGACAGACAGACACACAGACAGACAGACAGACAGACAGACAGACAGACAGACAGAAAGGTAAGTAGGTAGGTAGGTAGGTAGGCAGAAAGGTAGGTGGGTGGGAGGGTGGGTGGTTGGCTGGCTGGCTGGCTGACTGGGTGGGTAGGTGGGTGGGTCGGTCGGTCGGTCGGTCGGTCGGCCGGCCGGTAGGCAGGCAGGCAGGTAGGCAGATAGATAGATAGATAGATAGATAGATAGATAGATAGATAGATAGATAGATAGATGGATAGATTGATAGATCGATATATAGATAGATAGATAGATAGATAGATAGATAGATAGATAGATAGATAGATAGATAGATAGATAGATAGATATCGGTCGGTCGGTCGGTCGGTCGGTCGGTCGGTCGGTCGGCCGGCAGGCAGGCAGGCAGGCAGGTAGGCAGATAGATAGATAGATAGATAGATAGATAGATAGATAGATAGATAGATAGATAGATAGATAGATAGATAGATAGATAGATAGATAGATAGATAGATAGATAAGCAGGCAGGCAGGCAGGTAGGCAGACAGATAGATAGATAGATAGATAGATAGATAGATAGATAGATAGATAGATAGATAGATAGATAGACAGATAGATAGATAGATAGATAAATAGATAGATAGATAGATAGATAGATAGATAGATAGATAGATAGATAGATAGATAGATAGATATCGGTCGGTCGGTCGGTCGGTCGGTCGGTCGGCCGGCAGGCAGGCAGGCAGGCAGGTAGGCAGATAGATAGATAGATAGATAGATAGATAGATAGATAGTGTCATCACCTCACCTAAAGATAGAATTAGAGGGCTGCAACTCTAGCCCAAGAGAGACAACCGAGTTGCTCAGACGAAGAAAGGTCCAGAACCTTATCGAAGGTCAACCCTCGAGTTCATGGGTCCGTGGACACTAATGTGGCCCGCCTGAAGCGGGGTCCACGAGGAACTCGAACAGGGTTACCGCCCGTCGAATAGCGACACGCGGAAAACCATCAGAGGACAAATGGACTGAGACCAGGCAACAAGTGTCTGCCTGAGAGGGACTCGTTAGCTCTTTGAAGAGAGATAGAACATAGGCTAGATAGTGTGCTAGTTTGTTATATGAAATGTTTGATGTTCTATAATCTGTGATATGATGATGATGTAAAGCGCGGGCTGTTTAACCCACTGCGCCAACTGTAGATTGCCACAATAAATCGGCTATATCATAGCGAACGTATTTATTGTTTGTATTAATTAACACCTGTGTGAACCCATTAAGTTACCTAGACAAAGTAAGACGTCAACAGGTTTTTGGGGGCTAGTACCGGTTTTGACATAATATGTTATGAAATAACTGTGAAATGTCATGTAAAATTATTTATTCATATCACATTGTTTGGTTACAATAGAAGAAAATTGTTAACCATAAATTGTTCAACATATTTAGTAGCTATCTAGCAATAGAATAAGCAGAGTCCCTCAACAGTCTCAAAACAAAGTCCATACCTTATACCACAATATTAGTGGTCTGTTAACGATGTATAACTGTTTAACATAACTATGACATTTTTGTTTTTTTTTTCGTTGACCGTGACTAATGTTTCTTGCTCTACGAGCAGATTGTGCCGCAAAGAATACCGTGGGCAACACATGTGATTTTTTTCAAGCCACTAAGTTGTGTGACAGAGAGGACCGCGTGCAACGCAGTGTAACTTTTCCCAGCAGAGACGAAAGAACGACAACATCGAGCGCTACTATTCAGAGCTAAGTTTCAGATCATACTCATTGTAAAGTCTAAGCTGTGCTTCCCATTTTCATTATCATCAATATATTATTGTATTTCATATTTATTTGTTCGGATATTCATGACCTTGCCACCATTATAACTTTGCATTTTGAGTTACACATTAATAAACAAGGTAGGCAACCAAATTTTTCCAGACACCAAAGTTTTTGATAAGGGAAATAACTCTATAAACATTACTAATAAATAAAATCCAAAATGTCAAGCTTAGATAAATGCATTGAGCAGGGAATAAAATTAGGCTATAAAGATGAGAAACTGTCAGAATGGGCACAGAAAACACATGCAGATAACATTGCCCGTGAGGAAAGAGCAATTGAACGAGAGGAAAAGAAACTGCGAGAGGAAAGAGAAGCAGAGGAAAGAAAATTGCAACAAGAAAGAGAAGCAGAGGAAAGAAAATTGCAACAAGAAAGAGAGACCGAAGAAAGAAGATTGCAAAGAGAAGCAGAGGAAAGAAAATTGCAACAAGAAAGAGAGACCGAAGAAAGAAGATTGCAAAGAGAAGCAGAGGAAAGAAAATTGCAACAAGAAAGAGAGACCGAAGAAAGAAGATTGCAAAGAGAAGCAGAGGAAAGAAAATTGCAACAAGAAGCAGCGGAAAAGAAATTGCAAATGGAGCTCGACGCAGCGGCCAAACAGGCCCAATTGAACGCTGATACACAGTTGAAATTGAAACAGATGGAAATAGAGTCCAACACAGAGATATCAATAAACAAATTAAGAAATAAAGAAGAGGAACAGAAATATAGTAAATATAAAGGTCTCGTTAAGGCTTTCTGTGCAGGAGATTCCATCTCCGCCTATTTAGAAAATTTCGAATGTCTCATGGCCTACCATAAAATCATTAAGGCAGATTGGGCTTTTATACTCATGAGAAATCTGGCTCTCGAGCCGCTTAAAGTAATAGAAACAGTACCACAAGAGATGCGAAAAGACTACGAATACCTCAAACAACGCATTCTCCAACATTTTTCGTTAGACACTGCAGGGTACCAACAACAATTTGCAAAATTAGCTCCCCAACCAAACCAAACATTCATAGATTATGTTAGTACAGTACAAGACATATGCACTAAATGGATAAACTCGGCGAAAACCAACAATAGCCACGATAAACTTAAAGAACTAATCATCATAGATAAAATTGTGAGCACCATCCCCACACCGTTTGCAAAATTTTTAAAACAGATGGATTGCAAAACCATCCAAGAAATTGAATCCAAAGGCAATGCATTCTACACAGCAAACAGAGATATATTTCAACTCAACATTAGCCACAATGACACAGCAGCTGCAGTAATAAATACTAAGTACTCCAAGCAAACACAAGGCAAATTTAAACCGCGATCCAACAGTGATAAAGTAGCAAAATGCCAGTATTGCAGTTTGACACACAACGCTTACGAAATGTGCGACAAGTCACCGAACTATCCCCACCACCTAAAAATGATGGTGGATAAACAGAAAGCAAAACGTAACGCGTACCAAAAGGCTGTAAAATGTTACTTTTGCAGAAGCTGGGGACATTATTCACGATATTGTGAAGGTCGTAAGTTACTGAAGCAAGCTAACGCTGCATTAGTAGCAACGTCTTCTGATGATGAGACGGATTCACTGATTGAAGGTTATAATCAGCATGACAATGAAAGCGAGCTTGGTAATGCTGTACATATAGTTAACACCATTGTAGATGAAACATGTAACGCTTGCACGAAATTCCAACTAGATCCATCATTACCATGTGGCCACACGATACCTATTGCAAATGAGACAGCCAACGCTGCTTTGTCAGCCACAGGGAAGCTAACATTTTTGACAGGCTTCGTGAACAGGAAAAAGTGCTCATTAATCCGCGATACCGGGGCAACGCTCTGTGGGGTAAAGAAAACATTAGTCAACACCACAGACTACACAGACAGACATGTTAACTGTCGCACATTTTCAGGTACGATAGAAAGATACCCCCTTGCGATGGTCGAAATTCAAACACCATATATATCAGGACAACTTTTGTGCGCTGTCCTTCAAGACCCAATCGCAGATATCATACTTGGGAATTTACCTAACAT
Organism: Cepaea nemoralis; assembly: GCA_014155875.1. Lineage (NCBI taxonomy): Eukaryota > Metazoa > Mollusca > Gastropoda > Stylommatophora > Helicidae > Cepaea > Cepaea nemoralis. The sequence continues at coordinate 119,931 of JACEFZ010017005.1, read as the reverse complement.
CCATCCATGCTCTGACAAAGAAATTAAAGACTGGGAAGAAAAACACGGTATCCACCACACAAATACCGATATTAAAGAGAAACACCATGTTAATTTGTCTCAAACTGCCAAAATACCAAGGGAGACAAACACTGAGGTTATTCAAAAAGAATTCACCGAAGTGCACAACGCAGGGGCGGTCGAATCTTTTAACGAGACGACCGAATTAAAACCTCGAATTGAGGTCACTCCCATGCTACAAAATACCAAACCTGTAAATGTGCTACAAAACACACACGACACAAACGCCATTACACGACAGACAACCCACATAACCAACACGGACCAACTACAAGAATCACTAGAAACAGCAGCGCCGAACACCACTAACATCAATTTCGGAAACGAACAGAAAAATGATCCTACACTGACACCATATTTCAGATTAGTAGGAATAAAACCTAAGGTAACGAAAAACGCATCGTGGGTATTTAGGCTACAAAATAACATCCTTACTAGATATTACACTACAAAACAAACCACGACACAACAAATAGTGTTACCATTAGCACATCGAAACAACGTTCTAAAATTAGCCCATGACTCACCTTTTGGAGGTCATATGGGGTATGAAAAGACCAGAGCCAGAGTACTGACACAATTTTATTGGCCGAAGTTTTGCCATGATATAAAGACTTTCTGTAAATCTTGTGAAGTATGTCAAAAACTGGGTAAAAAGGGAAAGAACCCTACAGCAGAAGTGCAATCAACGACAACTGCCTCGAGGCCTTTTCAAATCGTGGCAGTTGATCTTGTGGGTCCTTTAAATCACATTTCGAACAAGGGCAACAGATATATTTTTACTCTTGTTGATTTATGTACAAGATGGCCCGAAATGTTACCACTAAGATCTATCTCCTCTAAGGATGTAACGGACATATTACTGAATATTTTCTCCCGTTTTGGCTTTCCGGAGAAAATAATTTCTGATAGGGGAACCCAGTTCATCTCAAATGCCACCCAATCAGTAACAAAGTTACTGGGCATCAAGCAGTGCTTCACAAGTCCATACAGACCAGCCGCAAATGGCATCTGCGAAAAATTAAATGGAGACTTGAAGCACATGCTTGCCAAAGTGACAGCTGAAAATCCAGCCGATTGGGACGTACTTCTCCCAACGGTGCTGTTCGCATATAGAGAAGTCCCACAATCAAGTACAGGGTTCTCTCCCTTCGAATTGATGTATGGAGCGAACCCAAGAGGACCTCTCACCATCTATAAAGACATAATATCACAACCTGTAGATATCCACCTTCCCATTTCTACATATGATTTGGTCACTGACACCAGAGACAAAATCATACGTTCCTGTATAATGGCCAGAACATCACTACAGGAGAAAGGTTTTAAATACAGGCAATACGCCAATAAAGGTGCAAAGACTGTTGTGCTATATCCAGGTCAGGACATTTTGCTACTCTTACCTGACAAAAGAGATCTACTGTCAACGTCATGGCAGGGACCTTTTAAGGTCATTAGAAGGATTTCAGAAGTAGACTACGAAATCTCAATAAATGGAAAACTTAAAATATTCCATATAAATATGCTAAAACCGTATTTTCTAAGACAAGACAATGACACGGATAAAGGGACGCAACCAGATAACATGCAGGAAACGACAATTCCCCGACAGAATGACACGTCGACAAACGAAGCATCATTAACGACTTACGCTTACGACAACGAAAACGACGAAGAACTATGGACATTACCGACACTCTGTGATAGCGACAATGACGACAAAATTAACGACTTATTGACTATTGACCTTGACGACGACGACAACGACATTGAAAACAACTTACAAACAGTAGCATCTGTGATAAATCAGACAGACATAGACAACACGGAAGTCCCTGTACCAATCATGACTAACGACGGGAGCATTGACGACATCCATATCAGTGACGCATTAACGCAGCAACAGCGACAAGACATTTGGAATATCCTGAACGACTACAAACAAATCTTTTCTAACAAACCTGGACGCACTGATAAAATAACCCATTCAATTGTACTGACGGATCTAAGACCAGTCAAGTGTAGACCATACTCGATTCCTCTCCATTACAGATCTAATTTAGATAAAGAAATTTTAGAATTAGAGAGGAATGGCATTATTCAAAAATCAATGTCACAATATTCATCACCTATTGTCCTGGTTAAGAAAAAGGACCAGACCATTCGCTTGTGCATTGACTATAGAATTTTAAATACGAGAACAACTACGGACGCAGAGCCAATGAGCAGTTGTGAAGATCTTATCTTAAACATGGCTCAATCGTCCATATTTTCTAAGATAGATTTAGCTAAAGGATATTGGCAGGTCCCACTACACCCTTCTTGTAGACATATTACAGCGTTTGCAACACCTCTTGGATTATACGAGTGGCTATACCTTCCTTTCGGCCTGAAGAACGCACCGGCCACCTTTGTAAGGCTTACAAGATTATTATTACACGGAATTACACATGTAGTTTCCTATATAGATGACATATGCGTCCATTCATCTGACATGTCTTCTCATCTACTTACCTTAAAACTAGTCTTCAACCAAATTTCTCTTTTCGGACTTACTATCAAACCTTCCAAGGTTGAAATAGGTTACACAGAAATAGACTTCCTCGGTCATAGAATTTCTCAAGGTAAATTATTGACTGATGAGAAAATTGTTTCCAAGATTTTGAATCTAGAAGTACCTACTACAAAGAAGCAGATTAGGAGTTTACTAGGTCTTATTAATTATTATTCCAAATTCATTCCACATTGGGCAGAACTCACCTCAGTTTTTTCTGATATGTTAACTAAAGATCATCCATCGAAAATTTGTAAAAGTACCAGCTTAGATGATGCAATGTGTAGATTGAAACATATTTTTTCAAATCCTCCAGTGTTACGATTACCCAACATAAAATTACCTTTTATCTTAACCACAGATGCAAGCGCCATAGCTATAGGAGGTTGCTTGATGCAGGAAGTCGACGGAATTAGACACCCTATTCTCTACGTGAGCAGGAAACTGAAGAAGGCTGAAACTCGATATGCAACAATTGAATTGGAGTGTCTAGCCCTATTGTTTTGTATACTGAGGCTCTCGAAGTTCCTTTTAGGGAGCCACTTCCTGGTTCTCACCGACAGTTCACCATTATTAGTCCTTAACCAAGGGTCGCCCAAGAACCACAGGTTACAAAGATGGCGTTATTGCTGGAAGATTATGATTTTGAAATACGCCATATCAAGGGCACCGATAATATTCTGGCCGACATTTTATCACGCCAGTCAAATGCGCAGTTGAGTACACTGTCAGTTTAGGATGTATTATATAGTGTGTGTTTAGCATGTGTTAGTAGAGTGTGTGTGTGTAGCATGTGTTAGTAGAGTATGTGTGTAGCATGTGTAGTAGAGTATGTGTGTAGCATGTGTTAGTAGAGTATGTGTGTAGCATGTGTTAGTAGAGTATGTGTGTAGCATGTGTTAGTAGAGTGTGTGTGTGTAGCATGTGTTAGTAGAGTGTGTGTGTGTGTAGCATGTGTTAGTAGAGTGTATGTGTAGCATGTGTTAGCAGAGTATGTGTGTAGGTTGTGTTAGTAGAGTATGTGTGTAGGATGTGTTAGTAGAGTGTGAGTGTGTATGTGTAGGAAGTGTTAGTAGAGTATGTGTGTAGCATGTGTTAGTAGAGTATGTGTGTAGGATGTGTTAGTAGAGTATGTGTGTAGCATGTGTTAGTAGAGTATGTGTGTAGGATGTGTTAGTAGAGTAAATATGTGTGTAGCATGTGTTAGAAGAGTATGTGTGTAGGTTGTGTTAGTAGAGTATGTGTGTAGGATGTGTTAGTAGAGTGTGAGTGTGTATGTGTAGGAAGTGTTAGTAGAGTATGTGTGTAGGATGTGATATTAGAGTATGTGTGTAGGATGTGATATTAGAGTATGTGTGCAGGATGTGATATTAGAGTATGTGTGTAGGATGTGTTCGTAGAGTATGTGTGTAGGATGTGTTCGAAGAGTATGTGTGTATGATTTTCTATTAGTTTATACAGTTAATCACGTCTGTCTAAATCTACAGTAAAGATACAAATATGTTTCTGAACACTAAACAAAGAATCAAGTCCACACACAAAATGACACTCCAAAGGAAAATTACAATTATTATTGAAGAAATGAAGAACTTTGAATACCTTAACTCCATAAATAACTCCATAAATAATAAACATGTCAGCTGCTCAAAGGAAGTCAAAAGGAGAACATAGCAACGCAGACTGTATACATCATTATCATTCTACGGTACAACAACAAATATATACTGTATATGACACTTACGTATTCGTTTAAGGTGCAGCCTAAACCATGTTAATTTCTGTGTTTGTGACAGCCTCAGTGTCACAGAAGTAGACTTTGCATCATTATTACAAGTGGTTGTATTCTCATCCTTCAAAAAGGCGGGGTTGTTTTGGGTCTGCATCAGAGGGGGGGAGAGGGGAAAAGAGAAAAAAAAAGGGGAAGAACAAACAGAGCAACAGTAGTAGACTAACAAACATCAGGCAACAGATGGTAAAGGACTAACAAAAAAGCCAGAAACAAAAAAAAACACCGGTAGCGGGGGTCATGTATACATGTATGCAAAGAGACACAGCCTGAAAAAGCACTACACTCATTAACTTATCCGGTTCTCAAAAAATACAAGAAACCCGGAGTTCTCACAGGTGTGGACTAGCGAACAATAACCAAAAAAAAACTAGCACAACAAAACAAAAGCAACAGGCTATATAAACCACAATACGCCGTTCAGAGACAAGGTTAACATTTAGATTAGGCTTACTGTAACCTAACATTTTAACGTGCAGAACTAACAAACGAACTTCACTCAACATAGTGCTGGGGGGAGCAACAAGCACGTGATCTGGGCGCTGGGCTATAGCATAAAGATAACTGCATTGGACGGAGCACAGCACAGGCAGTACAGATGAAACTATTCAAACAAAACAGATTGTAGACTAACACAAAGACAGATGGAGACAAAAAACAGAAGTACAAGGGAGACTAGAACAGGCTGGAGAAGAGGTGACTAACCGAAGACAGAGGCTAACAAACTCAACAGAGGAGACTAACACAGAAGTACCAGATGTAGACTAGACAAAAATATAGAGAGGTAGAGCCGATAAAAGAAGCAAAGATGGAGAAGAACACTAGGAACAGATGGGAATAACAAACATAGGAACAGATGTGACTAACACATAGATTACATATGTAGACTACAAACATAAGCAACAGATTGACCTAACAACAAAGTAACAATGTAGACGAACAACATAGAGCACGATTAACTACACATCATACAATGTAACTAGCTAACATAGTTACGATTTTGACTTTTAACTAAGTAACAGATGTAACGACAAATAAAGCAACAGATGTCGTACTAACAAAAATAATAACATATGTAGCTACAAACATAAGCCCCAACAGATGGAACTTCAACAGAAGTCGATTATACTAAACATAAGTAACAGATTAGACTAAAACTCGGAAACGATAGCTACAAACATATTAACAGATGTGACTACAAACATAAAGCAACAGATGTAGACTAACAACATAGTAACAGATGTAGACTACAAACATAAGCAACAGGTGTGGACTAACAAACTAAGCAACATGTGTGGACTAACAAACAAATCAGCAAAGATGTAGACTAACAACATAGTACCAGATGTAGATACACTAGCACAGATGTAACTACAGCGTAAGTACAGTGTAGACTAACAACATAAGTAACAGATGTAGACTAACAACATAAGTAACAGATGTAGACTAACAAACATAAGTAACAGATGTAGACTACAAACATAAGTAACAGATGTAGATTTACACTAAGGCAACAATGAGACTAACAACAGAAGTAACAGATGTGACTAACAAACATAAGTAACAGATGTAGCTAACAAACATAGTAACGGTGTGACTAAACAAACAAGCAACAGATGTAGACTAACAAACATAGCAACGGTGTGGACTAACAAACATAGTAACAGATTGTAATAACAAACATAAGCAACAGATGTAGACTAACAAACATAAGCACAGGTTTTAGACTAACAACATAACACAGGTGTAGACTTTCAAACATAAGTAACAGATGTAGACTAACAAACATAAGTAAACAGAGGTAGACTATCCAAACATAAGTAACAGATGTAGACTAACAAACATAAAGTACAGAATGTAGACTAAACAAACATAAGTAACAGATGTAGACTAACAAACATAAGTAACAGATGTAGACTAACAAACATAAGTAACAGATGTAGACTAACAAACATAAGCAACAGATGTAGACTAACAAACATAAGTAACAGATGTAGACTAACAAACATAAGTAATAGATGTAGACGAATAAATATAAGCAAAAGATGTAGACTAACAAACATAAGTAACAGATGTAGACTAACAAACATAAGTAACAGATGTAGACTAACAAACATAAGTAACATATGTAGACTAACAAACATAAGCAACAGATGTAGACTAACAAACATAAGTAACAGATGTAGACTAACAAACATAAGCAACAGATGTAGACTAACAAACATAAGTAACAGATGTAGACTATCTAACATAAGTAACAGATGTTGACTTTTAAACATAAGTAACAGATGTAGACTAACAAATATAAGCAACAGATGTAGACTAACAAACATAAGTAACAGATGTAGACTAACAAACATAAGCAACAGATTTAGACTACAAACATAAGTAACAGATGTAGACTAACAAACATAAGTAACAGATGTAGACTAACAAACATAAGTAACAGATGTAGACTAACAAACATAAGTAACAGATGTAGACTAACAAACATAAGCAACAGATGTAGACTAACAAACATAAGTAACAGATGTAGACTAACAAACATAAGCAACAGATGTAGACTAACAAACATAAGTAACAGATGTAGACTAACAAACATAAGTAACAGAGTTAGACTAACAAACATAAGTAACAGATGTAGACTAACAAACATAAGCAACAGATGTAGACTAACAAACATAAGTAACAGATGTAGACTAACAAACATAAGCAACAGGTGTGGACTAACAAACATAAGCAACATGTGTGGACTAACAAACATAAGCAACAGATGTAGACTAACAAACATAAGTAACAGATGTAGACTAACAAACATAAGCAACAGATGTAGACTAACAAACGTAAGTAACAGATGTAGACTAACAAACATAAGTAACAGATGTAGACTAACAAACATAAGTAACAGATGTAGACTAACAAACATAAGTAACAGATGTAGACTAACAAACATAAGTAACAGATGTAGATTAACAAACATAAGCAACAGATGTAGACTAACAAACATAAGTAACAGGTGTGGACTAACAAACATAAGTAACAGATGTAGACTAACAAACATAAGTAACAGGTGTGGACTAACAAACATAAGTAACAGATGTAGACTAACAAACATAAGCAACAGATGTAGACTAACAAACATAAGTAACAGATGTAGACTAACAAACATAAGCAACAGATGTAGACTAACAAACATAAGCAACAGATGTAGACTAACAAACATAAGCAACAGTGTAGACTTAACAAACATAAGTAACAGATGTAGACTAACAAACATAAGTAACAGATGTAGACTAACAAACATAAAGTAACAGATGTAGACTAACAAACATAAGTAACAGATGTAGACTAACAAACATAAGTCAACAGATGTAGACTAACAACATAAGTAACAGATGTAGACTAACAAACATAAGTAACAGATGTAGACTAACAAACATAAGTAACAGATGTAGACTAACAAACATAAGTAACAGATGTAGACTAACAAACATAAGTAACAGATGTAGACTAACAAACTATAAGCAACAGATGTAGACTAACAAACATAAGCAACAGATGTAGACTAACAAACATAAGCAACAGATGTAGACTAACAAACATAAGCAACAGATGTAGACTAACAAACATAAGCAACAGATGTAGACTAACAAACATAAGTAACAGATGTAGACTAACAAACATAAGCAACAGATGTAGACTAACAAACATAAGTAACAGATGTAGACTAACAACATAAGTAACAGATGTAGACTTAACAAACATAAGTAACAGATGTAGACTAACAAACATAAGCAACAGATGTAGACTAACAAACATAAGTAACAGATGTAGACTAACAAACATAAGTAACAGATGTAGACTAACAAACATAAGTAACAGATGTAGACTAACAAACATAAGTAACAGATGTAGACTAACAAACATAAGTAACAGATGTAGACTAACAAACATAAGTAACAGATGTAGACTAACAAACATAAGCCAACAGATGTAGACTAACAAACATAAGTAACAGATGTAGACTAACTAAACATAAGCAACAGATGTAGACTAACAAACATAAGTAACAGATGTAGGACTAACAAACATAAGCAACAGATGTAGACTAACAAACATAAGTAACAGATGTAGACTAACAAACATAAGCAACAGATGTAGACTAACAAACATAAGTAACAGATGTAGACTAACAAACATAAGTAACAGATGTAGACTAACAAACATAAGTAACAGATGTAGACTAACAAACATAAGTAACAGATGTAGGACTAACAAACATAAGTAACAGATGTAGACTAACAAACATAAGTAACAGATGTAGACTAACAAACATAAGTAACAGATGTAGACTAACAAACATAAGTAACAGATGTAGACTAACAAACATAAGCAACAGATGTAGACTAACAAACATAGTAACAGATGTAGACTAACAAACATAAGTAACAGATGTAGACTAACAAACATAAGTAACAGATGGTAGACTAACAAACATAAGCAACAGATGTAGACTAACAAACATAAGTAACAGATGTAGACTAACAAACATAAGTAACAGATGTAGACTAACAAACATAAGTAACAGATGTAGACTAACAAACATAAGTAACAGATGTAGGACTAACAAACATAAGCAACAGATGTAGACTAACAAACATAAGTAACAGGTGTAGACTAACAAACATAAGTAACAGATGTAGACTAACAAACATAAGTAACAGGTGTGGACTAACAAACATAAGCAACAGATGTAGACTAACAAACATAAGTAACAGATGTAGACTAACAACATAAGTAACAGATGTAGACTAACAAACATAAGTAACAGATGTAGACTAACAAACATAAGCAACAGATGTAGACTAACAAACATAAGTAACAGATGTAGACTAACAACATAAGTAACAGATGTAGACTAACAAACATAAGTAACAGATGTAGACTAACAAACATAAGTAACAGATGTAGACTAACAAACATAAGTAACAGATGTAGACTAACAAACATAAGTAACAGATGTAGACTAACAAACATAAGTAACAGATGTAGACTAACAACTATAAGTAACAGATGTAGACTAACAAACATAAGTAACAGATGTAGACTAACAAACATAAGTAACAGATGTAGACTAACAAACATAAGTAACAGATGTAGACTAACAAACATAAGTAACAGATGTAGACTAACAAACATAAGTAACAGATGTAGACTAACAAACATAAGTAACAGATGTAGACTAACAAACATAAGTAACAGATGTAGACTAACAAACATAAGTAACAGATGTAGACTAACAAACATAAGTAACAGATGTAGACTAACAAACATAAGTAACAGATGTAGACTAACAAACATAAGTAACAGATGTAGACTAACAAACATAAGCAACAGATGTAGACTAACAAACATAAGTAACAGATGTAGACTAACAAACATAAGTAACAGATGTAGACTAACAAACATAAGTAACAGATGTAGACTAACAAACATAAGTAACAGATGTAGACTAACAAACATAAGTAACAGATGTAGACTAACAACATAAGTAACAGATGTAGACTAACAACATAAGTAACAGATGTAGACTAACAACATAAGTAACAGATGTAGACTAATAAACATAAGTAACAGATGTAGACTAACAAACATAAGTAACAGATGTAGACTAACAAACATAAGTAACAGATGTAGACTAACAAACATAAGTAACAGATGTAGACTAACAAACATAAGTAACAGATGTAGACTAACAAACATAAGTAACAGATGTAGACTAACAACTATAAGTAACAGATGTAGACTAACAAACATAAGTAACAGATGTAGACTAACAAACATAAGTAACAGATGTAGACTAACAAACATAAGTAACAGATGTAGACTAACAAACATAAGTAACAGATGTAGACTAACAAACATAAGTAACAGATGTAGACTAACAAACATAAGTAACAGATGTAGACTAACAAACATAAGTAACAGATGTAGACTAACAAACATAAGCTAACAGATGTAGACTAACAAACATAAGTAACAGATGTAGACTAACAAACATAAGCTAACAGATGTAGACTAACAAACATAAGTAACAGATGTAGACTAACAAACATAAGTAACAGATGTAGACTAACAAACATAAGTAACAGATGTAGACTAACAAACATAAGTAACAGATGTAGACTAACAAACATAAGTAACAGATGTAGACTAACAAACATAAGTAACAGATGTAGACTAACAAACATAAGTAACAGATGTAGACTAACAAACATAAGTAACAGATGTAGACTAACAAACATAAGTAACAGATGTAGACTAACAAACATAAGTAACAGATGTAGACTAACAAACATAAGTAACAGATGTAGACTAACAAACATAAGTAACAGATGTAGACTAACAAACATAAGTAACAGATGTAGACTAACAAACATAAGTAACAGATGTAGACTAACAAACATAAGTAACAGATGTAGACTAACAAACATAAGTAACAGATGTAGACTAACAAACATAAGTAACAGATGTAGACTAACAAACATAAGTAACAGATGTAGACTAACAAACATAAGTAACAGATGTAGACTAACAAACATAAGTCAACAGATGTAGACTAACAAACATAAGTAACAGATGTAGACTAACAAACATAAGTAACAGATGTAGACTAACAAACATAAGTAACAGATGTAGACTAACAAACATAAGTAACAGATGTAGACTAACAAACATAAGTAACAGATGTAGACTAACAAACATAAGTAACAGATGTAGACTAACAAACATAAGCAACAGATGTAGACTAACAAACATAAGTAACAGATGTAGACTAACAAACATAAGTAACAGATGTAGACTAACAAACATAAGCTAATAGATGTAGACTTAACAAACATAAGTAACAGATGTAGACTAACAAACATAAGTAACAGATGTAGACTAACAAACATAAGTAACAGATGTAGACTAACAAACATAAGTCAACAGATGTAGACTAACAAACATAAGTAACAGATGTAGACTAACAAACATAAGTCAACAGATGTAGACTAACAAACATAAGTAACAGATGTAGACTAACAACATAAGTAACAGATGTAGACTAACAAACATAAGTAACAGATGTAGACTAACAAACATAAGCTAACAGATGTAGACTAACAAACATAAGTAACAGATGTAGACTAACAAACATAAGTAACAGATGTAGACTAACAAACATAAGTAACAGATGTAGACTAACAAACATAAGCTAACAGATGTAGACTAACAAACATAAGTAACAGATGTAGACTAACAAACATAAGTAACAGATGTAGACTAACAAACATAAGTAACAGATGTAGACTAACAAACATAAGTAACAGATGTAGACTAACAAACATAAGTAACAGATGTAGACTAACAAACATAAGTAACAGATGTAGACTAACAAACATAAGTAACAGATGTAGACTAACAAACATAAGTAACAGATGTAGACTAACAAACATAAGTAACAGATGTAGACTAACAAACATAAGTAACAGATGTAGACTAACAAACATAAGCAACAGATGTAGACTAACAAACATAAGTAACAGATGTAGACTAACAAACATAAGTAACAGATGTAGACTAACAAACATAAGTAACAGATGTAGACTAACAAACATAAGTAACAGATGTAGACTAACAAACATAAGTAACAGATGTAGACTAACAAACATAAGCAACAGATGTAGACTAACAAACATAAGTAACAGATGTAGACTAACAAACATAAGCAACAGATGTAGACTAACAAACATAAGTAACAGATGTAGACTAACAAACATAAGTAACAGATGTAGACTAACAAACATAAGTAACAGATGTAGACTAACAAACATAAGTAACAGATGTAGACTAACAAACATAAGTAACAGATGTAGACTAACAAACATAAGTAACAGATGTAGACTATACAAACATAAGCAACAGATGTAGACTAACAAACATAAGTAACAGATGTAGACTAACAAACATAAGTAACAGATGTAGACTAACAAACATAAGTAACAGATGTAGACTAACAAACATAAGCAACAGATGTAGACTAACAAACATAAGTAACAGATGTAGACTAACAAACATAAGCAACAGATGTAGACTAACAAACATAAGTAACAGATGTAGACTAACAAACATAAGTAACAGATGTAGACTAACAAACATAAGTAACAGATGTAGACTAACAAACATAAGCAACAGATGTAGACTAACAAACATAAGTAACAGATGTAGACTAACAAACATAAGTCAACAGATGTAGACTAACAAACATAAGTAACAGATGTAGACTAACAAACATAAGTCAACAGATGTAGACTAACAAACATAAGTAACAGATGTAGACTAACAAACATAAGCAACAGATGTAGACTAACAAACATAAGTAACAGATGTAGACTAACAAACATAAGTAACAGATGTAGACTAACAAACATAAGTAACAGATGTAGACTAACAAACATAAGTAACAGATGTAGACTAACAAACATAAGTAACAGATGTAGACTAACAAACATAAGTAACAGATGTAGACTAACAAACATAAGCAACAGATGTAGACTAACAAACATAAGTAACAGATGTAGACTAACAAACATAAGTAACAGATGTAGACTAACAAACATAAGTAACAGATGTAGACTAACAAACATAAGTAACAGATGTAGACTAACAAACATAAGTAACAGATGTAGACTAACAAACATAAGTAACAGATGTAGACTAACAAACATAAGTAACAGATGTAGACTAACAAACATAAGTAACAGATGTAGACTAACAAACATAAGTAACAGATGTAGACTAACAAACATAAGTAACAGATGTAGACTAACAAACATAAGTAACAGATGTAGACTAACAAACATAAGTAACAGATGTAGACTAACAAACATAAGTAACAGATGTAGACTAACAAACATAAGTAACAGATGTAGACTAACAAACATAAGTAACAGATGTAGACTAACAAACATAAGTAACAGATGTAGACTAACAAACATAAGCAACAGATGTAGACTAACAAACATAAGTAACAGATGTAGACTAACAAACATAAGTAACAGATGTAGACTAACAAACATAAGTAACAGATGTAGACTAACAAACATAAGTAACAGATGTAGACTAACAAACATAAGTAACAGATGTAGACTAACAAACATAAGCAACAGATGTAGACTAACAAACATAAGTAACAGATGTAGACTAACAAACATAAGTAACAGATGTAGACTAACAAACATAAGTAACAGATGTAGACTAACAAACATAAGTAACAGATGTAGACTAACAAACATAAGCAACAGATGTAGACTAACAAACATAAGTAACAGATGTAGACTAACAAACATAAGTCAACAGATGTAGACTAACAAACATAAGTAACAGATGTAGACTAACAAACATAAGTAACAGATGTAGACTAACAAACATAAGTAACAGATGTAGACTAACAAACATAAGTAACAGATGTAGACTAACAAACATAAGTAACAGATGTAGACTAACAAACATAAGTAACAGATGTAGACTAACAAACATAAGTCAACAGATGTAGACTAACAAACATAAGCTAACAGATGTAGACTAACAAACATAAGTAACAGATGTAGACTAACAAACATAAGTAACAGATGTAGACTAACAAACATAAGTAACAGATGTAGACTAACAAACATAAGTAACAGATGTAGACTAACAAACATAAGTCAACAGATGTAGACTAACAAACATAAGTAACAGATGTAGACTAACAAACATAAGTAACAGATGTAGACTAACAAACATAAGTAACAGATGTAGACTAACAAACATAAGTAACAGATGTAGACTAACAAACATAAGTAACAGATGTAGACTAACAAACATAAGTAACAGATGTAGACTAACAAACATAAGCTAACAGATGTAGACTAACAAACATAAGTAACAGATGTAGACTAACAAACATAAGTAACAGATGTAGACTAACAAACATAAGCTAACAGATGTAGACTAACAAACATAAGTAACAGATGTAGACTAACAAACATAAGCAACAGATGTAGACTAACAAACATAAGTAACAGATGTAGACTAACAAACATAAGTAACAGATGTAGACTAACAAACATAAGTAACAGATGTAGACTAACAAACATAAGTAACAGATGTAGACTAACAAACATAAGTAACAGATGTAGACTAACAAACATAAGTAACAGATGTAGACTAACAAACATAAGTAACAGATGTAGACTAACAAACATAAGTAACAGATGTAGACTAACAAACATAAGTAACAGATGTAGACTAACAAACATAAGTAACAGATGTAGACTAACAAACATAAGCTAACAGATGTAGACTAACAAACATAAGTAACAGATGTAGACTAACAACTATAAGTAACAGATGTAGACTAACAAACATAAGTAACATATGTAGACTAACAAACATAAGTAACAGATGTAGACTAACAAACATAAGTAACAGATGTAGACTAACAAACATAAGTAACAGATGTAGACTAACAAACATAAGTAACAGATGTAGACTAACAAACATAAGTAACAGATGTAGACTAACAAACATAAGTAACAGATGTAGACTAACAAACATAAGCAACAGATGTAGACTAACAAACATAAGTAACAGATGTAGACTAACAAACATAAGTAACAGATGTAGACTAACAAACATAAGTAACAGATGTAGACTAACAAACATAAGTAACAGATGTAGACTAACAAACATAAGTAACAGATGTAGACTAACAAACATAAGTAACAGATGTAGACTAACAAACATAAGTAACAGATGTAGACTAACAAACATAAGTAACAGATGTAGACTAACAAACATAAGTAACAGATGTAGACTAACAAACATAAGTAACAGATGTAGACTAACAAACATAAGTAACAGATGTAGACTAACAAACATAAGTAACAGATGTAGACTAACAAACATAAGTAACAGATGTAGACTAACAAACATAAGTAACAGATGTAGACTAACAAACATAAGTAACAGATGTAGACTAACAAACATAAGTAACAGATGTAGACTAACAAACATAAGTAACAGATGTAGACTAACAAACATAAGTAACAGATGTAGACTAACAAACATAAGTAACAGATGTAGACTAACAAACATAAGTAACAGATGTAGACTAACAAACATAAGTAACAGATGTAGACTAACAAACATAAGTAACAGATGTAGACTAACAAACATAAGTAACAGATGTAGACTAACAAACATAAGTAACAGATGTAGACTAACAAACATAAGTAACAGATGTAGACTAACAAACATAAGTAACAGATGTAGACTAACAAACATAAGTAACAGATGTAGACTAACAAACATAAGTAACAGATGTAGACTAACAAACATAAGTAACAGATGTAGACTAACAAACATAAGTAACAGATGTAGACTAACAAACATAAGTAACAGATGTAGACTAACAAACATAAGTAACAGATGTAGACTAACAAACATAAGTAACAGATGTAGACTAACAAACATAAGTAACAGATGTAGACTAACAAACATAAGTAACAGATGTAGACTAACAAACATAAGTAACAGATGTAGACTAACAAACATAAGTAACAGATGTAGACTAACAAACATAAGTAACAGATGTAGACTAACAAACATAAGTAACAGATGTAGACTAACAAACATAAGTAACAGATGTAGACTAACAAACATAAGTAACAGATGTAGACTAACAAACATAAGTAACAGATGTAGACTAACAAACATAAGTAACAGATGTAGACTAACAAACATAAGTAACAGATGTAGACTAACAAACATAAGTAACAGATGTAGACTAACAAACATAAGTAACAGATGTAGACTAACAAACATAAGTAACAGATGTAGACTAACAAACATAAGTAACAGATGTAGACTAACAAACATAAGCTAACAGATGTAGACTAACAAACATAAGTAACAGATGTAGACTAACAACATAAGTAACAGATGTAGACTAACAAACATAAGTAACAGATGTAGACTAACAAACATAAGTAACAGATGTAGACTAACAAACATAAGTAACAGATGTAGACTAACAAACATAAGTAACAGATGTAGACTAACAAACATAAGTAACAGATGTAGACTAACAAACATAAGTAACAGATGTAGACTAACAAACATAAGTAACAGATGTAGACTAACAAACATAAGTAACAGATGTAGACTAACAAACATAAGTAACAGATGTAGACTAACAAACATAAGTAACAGATGTAGACTAACAAACATAAGTAACAGATGTAGACTAACAAACATAAGTAACAGATGTAGACTAACAACTATAAGTAACAGATGTAGACTAACAAACATAAGCAACAGATGTAGACTAACAAACATAAGTAACAGATGTAGACTAACAAACATAAGTAACAGATGTAGACTAACAAACATAAGTAACAGATGTAGACTAACAAACATAAGCAACAGATGTAGACTAACAAACATAAGTAACAGATGTAGACTAACAAACATAAGTAACAGATGTAGACTAACAAACATAAGTAACAGATGTAGACTAACAAACATAAGTAACAGATGTAGACTAACAAACATAAGTAACAGATGTAGACTAACAAACATAAGCTAACAGATGTAGACTAACAAACATAAGCAACAGATGTAGACTAACAAACATAAGCTAACAGATGTAGACTAACAAACATAAGTAACAGATGTAGACTAACAAACATAAGTAACAGATGTAGACTAACAAACATAAGTAACAGATGTAGACTAACAAACATAAGTAACAGATGTAGACTAACAAACATAAGTAACAGATGTAGACTAACAAACATAAGTAACAGATGTAGACTAACAAACATAAGTAACAGATGTAGACTAACAAACATAAGTAACAGATGTAGACTAACAAACATAAGTAACAGATGTAGACTAACAAACATAAGTAACAGATGTAGACTAACAAACATAAGTAACAGATGTAGACTAACAAACATAAGTAACAGATGTAGACTAACAAACATAAGCTAACAGATGTAGACTAACAAACATAAGTAACAGATGTAGACTAACAAACATAAGTAACAGATGTAGACTAACAAACATAAGTAACAGATGTAGACTAACAAACATAAGCAACAGATGTAGACTAACAAACATAAGTAACAGATGTAGACTAACAAACATAAGTAACAGATGTAGACTAACAAACATAAGTAACAGATGTAGACTAACAAACATAAGTAACAGATGTAGACTAACAAACATAAGTAACAGATGTAGACTAACAAACATAAGTAACAGATGTAGACTAACAAACATAAGTAACAGATGTAGACTAACAAACATAAGCTAACAGATGTAGACTAACAAACATAAGTAACAGATGTAGACTAACAAACATAAGTAACAGATGTAGACTAACAAACATAAGCTAACAGATGTAGACTAACAAACATAAGTAACAGATGTAGACTAACAAACATAAGTAACAGATGTAGACTAACAAACATAAGTAACAGATGTAGACTAACAAACATAAGCAACAGATGTAGACTAACAAACATAAGTAACAGATGTAGACTAACAAACATAAGCAACAGATGTAGACTAACAAACATAAGCTAACAGATGTAGACTAACAAACATAAGCAACAGATGTAGACTAACAAACATAAGTAACAGATGTAGACTAACAAACATAAGTAACAGATGTAGACTAACAAACATAAGTAACAGATGTAGACTAACAAACATAAGTAACAGATGTAGACTAACAAACATAAGTAACAGATGTAGACTAACAAACATAAGCAACAGATGTAGACTAACAAACATAAGTAACAGATGTAGACTAACAAACATAAGTAACAGATGTAGACTAACAAACATAAGTAACAGATGTAGACTAACAAACATAAGCAACAGATGTAGACTAACAAACATAAGCAACAGATGTAGACTAACAAACATAAGTAACAGATGTAGACTAACAAACATAAGCAACAGATGTAGACTAACAAACATAAGCAACAGATGTAGACTAACAAACATAAGCAACAGATGTAGACTAACAAACATAAGTAACAGATGTAGACTAACAAACACATCTCAACAGATGTAGACTAACAAACATAAGTAACAGATGTAGACTAACAAACATAAGTAACAGATGTAGACTAACAAACATAAGTAACAGATGTAGACTAACAAACATAAGTAACAGATGTAGACTAACAAACATAAGTAACAGATGTAGACTAACAAACATAAGCAACAGATGTAGACTAACAAACATAAGTAACAGATGTAGACTAACAAACATAAGTAACAGATGTAGACTAACAAACATAAGCAACAGATGTAGACTAACAAACATAAGTAACAGATGTAGACTAACAAACATAAGTAACAGATGTAGACTAACAAACATAAGTAACAGATGTAGACTAACAAACATAAGCAACAGATGTAGACTAACAAACATAAGTAACAGATGTAGACTAACAAACATAAGCAACAGATGTAGACTAACAAACATAAGTAACAGATGTAGACTAACAACTATAAGTAACAGATGTAGACTAACAAACATAAGTAACAGATGTAGACTAACAAACATAAGCAACAGATGTAGACTAACAAACATAAGTAACAGATGTAGACTAACAAACATAAGCAACAGATGTAGACTAACAAACATAAGTAACAGATGTAGACTAACAAACATAAGTAACAGATGTAGACTAACAAACATAAGTCAACAGATGTAGACTAACAAACATAAGTAACAGATGTAGACTAACAAACATAAGCAACAGATGTAGACTAACAAACATAAGTAACAGATGTAGACTAACAAACATAAGCAACAGATGTAGACTAACAAACATAAGCAACAGATGTAGACTAACAAACATAAGCAACAGATGTAGACTAACAACATAAGTAACAGATGTAGACTAACAAACATAAGCAACAGATGTAGACTAACAAACATAAGTAACAGATGTAGACTAACAAACATAAGTAACAGATGTAGACTAACAAACATAAGTAACAGATGTAGACTAACAAACATAAGTAACAGATGTAGACTAACAAACATAAGTAACAGATGTAGACTAACAAACATAAGTAACAGATGTAGACTAACAAACATAAGTAACAGATGTAGACTAACAAACATAAGTAACAGATGTAGACTAACAAACATAAGTAACAGATGTAGACTAACAAACATAAGCAACAGATGTAGACTAACAAACATAAGCAACAGATGTAGACTAACAAACATAAGTAACAGATGTAGACTAACAAACATAAGCAACAGATGTAGACTAACAAACATAAGTAACAGATGTAGACTAACAAACATAAGCAACAGATGTAGACTAACAAACATAAGTAACAGATGTAGACTAACAAACATAAGTAACAGATGTAGACTAACAAACATAAGTAACAGATGTAGACTAACAAACATAAGTAACAGATGTAGACTAACAAACATAAGTAACAGATGTAGACTAACAAACATAAGTAACAGATGTAGACTAACAAACATAAGTAACAGATGTAGACTAACAAACATAAGCAACAGATGTAGACTAACAAACATAAGTAACAGATGTAGACTAACAAACATAAGTAACAGATGTAGACTAACAAACATAAGCAACAGATGTAGACTAACAAACATAAGTAACAGATGTAGACTAACAAACATAAGTAACAGATGTAGACTAACAAACATAAGTAACAGATGTAGACTAACAAACATAAGCAACAGATGTAGACTAACAAACATAAGTAACAGATGTAGACTAACAAACATAAGCAACAGATGTAGACTAACAAACATAAGTAACAGATGTAGACTAACAAACATAAGTAACAGATGTAGACTAACAAACATAAGTAACAGATGTAGACTAACAAACATAAGCAACAGATGTAGACTAACAAACATAAGTAACAGATGTAGACTAACAAACATAAGCAACAGATGTAGACTAACAAACATAAGTAACAGATGTAGACTAACAAACATAAGTAACAGATGTAGACTAACAAACATAAGTAACAGATGTAGACTAACAAACATAAGTAACAGATGTAGACTAACAAACATAAGCAACAGATGTAGACTAACAAACATAAGTAACAGATGTAGACTAACAAACATAAGTAACAGATGTAGACTAACAAACATAAGTAACAGATGTAGACTAACAAACATAAGTAACAGATGTAGACTAACAAACATAAGTAACAGATGTAGACTAACAAACATAAGCAACAGATGTAGACTAACAAACATAAGTAACAGATGTAGACTAACAAACATAAGCTAACAGATGTAGACTAACAAACATAAGCAACATGTGTAGACTAACAAACATAAGCAACAGATGTAGACTAACAAACATAAGTAACAGATGTAGACTAACAAACATAAGCAACAGATGTAGACTAACAAACATAAGTAACAGATGTAGACTAACAAACATAAGTAACAGATGTAGACTAACAAACATAAGTAACAGATGTAGACTAACAAACATAAGCAACAGATGTAGACTAACAAACATAAGTAACAGATGTAGACTAACAAACATAAGCAACAGATGTAGACTAACAAACATAAGTAACAGATGTAGACTAACAAACATAAGTAACAGATGTAGACTAACAAACATAAGTAACAGATGTAGACTAACAAACATAAGCAACAGATGTAGACTAACAAACATAAGCTAACAGATGTAGGACTAACAAACATAAGTAACAGATGTAGACTAACAAACATAAGTAACAGATGTAGACTAACAAACATAAGCAACAGATGTAGACTAACAAACATAAGTAACAGGATGTAGACTACAAACATAAGTAACAGATGTAGACTAACAAACATAAGTAACAGATGTAGACTAACAAACATAAGTAACAGATGTAGACTAACAAACATAAGTAACAGATGTAGACTACAAACATAAGTAACAGATGTAGACTAACAAACATAAGTAACAGATGTAGACTAACAAACATAAGTAACAGATGTAGACTAACAAACATAAGCAACAGATGTAGACTAACAAACATAAGTAACAGATGTAGACTAACAAACATAAGTAACAGATGTAGACTAACAAACATAAGTAACAGATGTAGACTAACAAACATAAGTAACAGATGTAGACTAACAAACATAAGTAACAGATGTAGACTAACAAACATAAGTAACAGATGTAGACTAACAAACATAAGCAACAGATGTAGACTAACAAACATAAGTAACAGATGTAGACTAACAAACATAAGCAACAGATGTAGACTAACAAACATAAGTAACAGATGTAGACTAACAAACATAAGTAACAGATGTAGACTAACAAACATAAGTAACAGATGTAGACTAACAAACATAAGCAACAGATGTAGACTAACAAACATAAGTAACAGATGTAGACTAACAAACATAAGTAACAGATGTAGACTAACAAACATAAGTAACAGATGTAGACTAACAAACATAAGTAACAGATGTAGACTAACAAACATAAGTAACAGATGTAGACTAACAAACATAAGTAACAGATGTAGACTAACAAACATAAGCAACAGATGTAGACTAACAAACATAAGTAACAGATGTAGACTAACAAACATAAGCAACAGATGTAGACTAACAAACATAAGCAACAGATGTAGACTAACAAACATAAGCAACAGATGTAGACTAACAAACATAAGTAACAGATGTAGACTAACAAACATAAGCAACAGATGTAGACTAACAAACATAAGTAACAGATGTAGACTAACAAACATAAGTAACAGATGTAGACTAACAAACATAAGTAACAGATGTAGACTAACAAACATAAGTAACAGATGTAGACTAACAAACATAAGTAACAGATGTAGACTAACAAACATAAGTCAACAGATGTAGACTAACAAACATAAGTAACAGATGTAGACTAACAAACATAAGTAACAGATGTAGACTAACAAACATAAGCAACAGATGTAGACTAACAAACATAAGTAACAGATGTAGACTAACAAACATAAGCAACAGATGTAGACTAACAAACATAAGTAACAGATGTAGACTAACAAACATAAGTAACAGATGTAGACTAACAAACATAAGTAACAGATGTAGACTAACAAACATAAGTAACAGATGTAGACTAACAAACATAAGTAACAGATGTAGACTAACAAACATAAGTAACAGATGTAGACTAACAAACATAAGTAACAGATGTAGACTAACAAACATAAGTAACAGATGTAGACTAACAAACATAAGTAACAGATGTAGACTAACAAACATAAGTAACAGATGTAGACTAACAAACATAAGTAACAGATGTAGACTAACAAACATAAGTAACAGATGTAGACTAACAAACATAAGTAACAGATGTAGACTAACAAACATAAGTAACAGATGTAGACTAACAAACATAAGTAACAGATGTAGACTAACAAACATAAGTAACAGATGTAGACTAACAAACATAAGTAACAGATGTAGACTAACAAACATAAGTAACAGATGTAGACTAACAAACATAAGTAACAGATGTAGACTAACAAACATAAGTAACAGATGTAGACTAACAAACATAAGTAACAGATGTAGACTAACAAACATAAGTAACAGATGTAGACTAACAAACATAAGTAACAGATGTAGACTAACAAACATAAGTAACAGATGTAGACTAACAAACATAAGTAACAGATGTAGACTAACAAACATAAGTAACAGATGTAGACTAACAAACATAAGTAACAGATGTAGACTAACAAACATAAGTAACAGATGTAGACTAACAAACATAAGTAACAGATGTAGACTAACAAACATAAGTAACAGATGTAGACTAACAAACATAAGTAACAGATGTAGACTAACAAACATAAGTAACAGATGTAGACTAACAAACATAAGTAACAGATGTAGACTAACAAACATAAGTAACAGATGTAGACTAACAAACATAAGTAACAGATGTAGACTAACAAACATAAGTAACAGATGTAGACTAACAAACATAAGTAACAGATGTAGACTAACAAACATAAGTAACAGATGTAGACTAACAAACATAAGTAACAGATGTAGACTAACAAACATAAGTAACAGATGTAGACTAACAAACATAAGTAACAGATGTAGACTAACAAACATAAGTAACAGATGTAGACTAACAAACATAAGTAACAGATGTAGACTAACAAACATAAGTAACAGATGTAGACTAACAAACATAAGTAACAGATGTAGACTAACAAACATAAGTAACAGATGTAGACTAACAAACATAAGTAACAGATGTAGACTAACAAACATAAGTAACAGATGTAGACTAACAAACATAAGTAACAGATGTAGACTAACAAACATAAGTAACAGATGTAGACTAACAAACATAAGTAACAGATGTAGACTAACAAACATAAGTAACAGATGTAGACTAACAAACATAAGTAACAGATGTAGACTAACAAACATAAGTAACAGATGTAGACTAACAAACATAAGTAACAGATGTAGACTAACAAACATAAGTAACAGATGTAGACTAACAAACATAAGTAACAGATGTAGACTAACAAACATAAGTAACTAGATGTAGACTAACAAACATAAGTAACAGATGTAGACTAACAAACATAAGTAACAGATGTAGACTAACAAACATAAGTAACAGATGTAGACTAACAAACATAAGCTAACAGATGTAGACTAACAAACATAAGTAACAGATGTAGACTAACAAACATAAGTAACAGATGTAGACTAACAAACATAAGTAACAGATGTAGACTAACAAACATAAGTAACAGATGTAGACTAACAACATAAGTAACAGATGTAGACTAACAAACATAAGTAACAGATGTAGACTAACAAACATAAGTAACAGATGTAGACTAACAAACATAAGTAACAGATGTAGACTAACAAACATAAGTAACAGATGTAGACTAACAAACATAAGTAACAGATGTAGACTAACAAACATAAGTAACAGATGTAGACTAACAAACATAAGTAACAGATGTAGACTAACAAACATAAGTAACAGATGTAGACTAACAAACATAAGTAACAGATGTAGACTAACAAACATAAGTAACAGATGTAGACTAACAAACATAAGTAACAGATGTAGACTAACAAACATAAGTAACAGATGTAGACTAACAAACATAAGTAACAGATGTAGACTAACAAACATAAGTAACAGATGTAGACTAACAAACATAAGTAACAGATGTAGACTAACAAACATAAGTAACAGATGTAGACTAACAAACATAAGTAACAGATGTAGACTAACAAACATAAGCAACAGATGTAGACTAACAAACATAAGTAACAGATGTAGACTAACAAACATAAGTAACAGATGTAGACTAACAAACATAAGTAACAGATGTAGACTAACAAACATAAGTAACAGATGTAGACTAACAACTATAAGTAACAGATGTAGACTAACAAACATAAGTAACAGATGTAGACTAACAAACATAAGCAACAGATGTAGACTAACAAACATAAGTAACAGATGTAGACTAACAAACATAAGTAACAGATGTAGACTAACAAACATAAGCTAACAGATGTAGACTAACAAACATAAGTAACAGATGTAGACTAACAAACATAAGTAACAGATGTAGACTAACAAACATAAGCAACAGATGTAGACTAACAAACATAAGTAACAGATGTAGACTAACAAACATAAGTAACAGATGTAGACTAACAAACATAAGTAACAGATGTAGACTAACAAACATAAGTAACAGATGTAGACTAACAAACATAAGTAACAGATGTAGACTAACAAACATAAGTAACAGATGTAGACTAACAAACATAAGTAACAGATGTAGACTAACAAACATAAGTAACAGATGTAGACTAACAAACATAAGTAACAGATGTAGACTAACAAACATAAGTAACAGATGTAGACTAACAAACATAAGTAACAGATGTAGACTAACAAACATAAGTAACAGATGTAGACTAACAAACATAAGTAACAGATGTAGACTAACAAACATAAGTAACAGATGTAGACTAACAAACATAAGTAACAGATGTAGACTAACAAACATAAGTAACAGATGTAGACTAACAAACATAAGTAACAGATGTAGACTAACAAACATAAGTAACAGATGTAGACTAACAAACATAAGTAACAGATGTAGACTAACAAACATAAGTAACAGATGTAGACTAACAAACATAAGTAACAGATGTAGACTAACAAACATAAGTAACAGATGTAGACTAACAAACATAAGTAACAGATGTAGACTAACAAACATAAGTAACAGATGTAGACTAACAAACATAAGTAACAGATGTAGACTAACAAACATAAGTAACAGATGTAGACTAACAAACATAAGTAACAGATGTAGACTAACAAACATAAGTAACAGATGTAGACTAACAAACATAAGTAACAGATGTAGACTAACAAACATAAGTAACAGATGTAGACTAACAACATAAGTAACAGATGTAGACTAACAAACATAAGTAACAGATGTAGACTAACAAACATAAGTAACAGATGTAGACTAACAAACATAAGTAACAGATGTAGACTAACAAACATAAGTAACAGATGTAGACTAACAAACATAAGTAACAGATGTAGACTAACAAACATAAGTAACAGATGTAGACTAACAAACATAAGTAACAGATGTAGACTAACAAACATAAGTAACAGATGTAGACTAACAAACATAAGTAACAGATGTAGACTAACAAACATAAGTAATAGATGTAGACTAACAAACATAAGTAACAGATGTAGACTAACAAACATAAGTAACAGATGTAGACTAACAAACATAAGTAACAGATGTAGACTAACAAACATAAGTAACAGATGTAGACTAACAAACATAAGTAACAGATGTAGACTAACAAACATAAGTAACAGATGTAGACTAACAAACATAAGTAACAGATGTAGACTAACAACATAAGTAACAGATGTAGACTAACAAACATAAGTAACAGATGTAGACTAACAAACATAAGTAACAGATGTAGACTAACAAACATAAGTAACAGATGTAGACTAACAAACATAAGTAACAGATGTAGACTAACAAACATAAGTAACAGATGTAGACTAACAAACATAAGTAACAGATGTAGACTAACAAACATAAGTAACAGATGTAGACTAACAAACATAAGTAACAGATGTAGACTAACAAACATAAGTAACAGATGTAGACTAACAAACATAAGTAACAGATGTAGACTAACAAACATAAGTAACAGATGTAGACTAACAAACATAAGTAACAGATGTAGACTAACAAACATAAGTAACAGATGTAGACTAACAAACATAAGCAACAGATGTAGACTAACAAACATAAGTAACAGATGTAGACTAACAAACATAAGCAACAGATGTAGACTAACAAACATAAGTAACAGATGTAGACTAACAAACATAAGTAACAGATGTAGACTAACAAACATAAGTAACAGATGTAGACTAACAAACATAAGTAACAGATGTAGACTAACAAACATAAGTAACAGATGTAGACTAACAAACATAAGTAACAGATGTAGACTAACAAACATAAGTAACAGATGTAGACTAACAAACATAAGTAACAGATGTAGACTAACAAACATAAGTAACAGATGTAGACTAACAAACATAAGTAACAGATGTAGACTAACAAACATAAGTAACAGATGTAGACTAACAAACATAAGTAACAGATGTAGACTAACAAACATAAGCTAACAGATGTAGACTAACAAACATAAGTAACAGATGTAGACTAACAAACATAAGTAACAGATGTAGACTAACAAACATAAGTAACAGATGTAGACTAACAAACATAAGTAACAGATGTAGACTAACAAACATAAGTAACAGATGTAGACTAACAAACATAAGTAACAGATGTAGACTAACAAACATAAGTAACAGATGTAGACTAACAAACATAAGTAACAGATGTAGACTAACAAACATAAGTAACAGATGTAGACTAACAAACATAAGTAACAGATGTAGACTAACAAACATAAGTAACAGATGTAGACTAACAAACATAAGTAACAGATGTAGACTAACAAACATAAGTAACAGATGTAGACTAACAAACATAAGTAACAGATGTAGACTAACAAACATAAGCAACAGATGTAGACTAACAAACATAAGTAACAGATGTAGACTAACAAACATAAGTAACAGATGTAGACTAACAAACATAAGTAACAGATGTAGACTAACAAACATAAGTAACAGATGTAGACTAACAAACATAAGTCAACAGATGTAGACTAACAAACATAAGTAACAGATGTAGACTAACAAACATAAGTAACAGATGTAGACTAACAAACATAAGTAACAGATGTAGACTAACAAACATAAGTAACAGATGTAGACTAACAAACATAAGTAACAGATGTAGACTAACAAACATAAGTAACAGATGTAGACTAACAAACATAAGTAACAGATGTAGACTAACAAACATAAGTAACAGATGTAGACTAACAAACATAAGTAACAGATGTAGACTAACAAACATAAGCAACAGATGTAGACTAACAAACATAAGTAACAGATGTAGACTAACAAACATAAGTAACAGATGTAGACTAACAAACATAAGTAACAGATGTAGACTAACAAACATAAGTAACAGATGTAGACTAACAAACATAAGTAACAGATGTAGACTAACAAACATAAGTAACAGATGTAGACTAACAAACATAAGTAACAGATGTAGACTAACAAACATAAGTAACAGATGTAGACTAACAAACATAAGTAACAGATGTAGACTAACAAACATAAGTAACAGATGTAGACTAACAAACATAAGTAACAGATGTAGACTAACAAACATAAGTAACAGATGTAGACTAACAAACATAAGTAACAGATGTAGACTAACAAACATAAGTAACAGATGTAGACTAACAAACATAAGTAACAGATGTAGACTAACAAACATAAGTAACAGATGTAGACTAACAAACATAAGCAACAGATGTAGACTAACAAACATAAGTAACAGATGTAGACTAACAAACATAAGTAACAGATGTAGACTAACAAACATAAGTAACAGATGTAGACTAACAAACATAAGTAACAGATGTAGACTAACAAACATAAGTAACAGATGTAGACTAACAAACATAAGTAACAGATGTAGACTAACAAACATAAGTAACAGATGTAGACTAACAAACATAAGTAACAGATGTAGACTAACAAACATAAGTAACAGATGTAGACTAACAAACATAAGTAACAGATGTAGACTAACAAACATAAGTAACAGATGTAGACTAACAAACATAAGTAACAGATGTAGACTAACAAACATAAGTAACAGATGTAGACTAACAAACATAAGTAACAGATGTAGACTAACAAACATAAGCTAACAGATGTAGACTAACAAACATAAGTAACAGATGTAGACTAACAAACATAAGTAACAGATGTAGACTAACAAACATAAGTAACAGATGTAGACTAACAAACATAAGTAACAGATGTAGACTAACAAACATAAGTAACAGATGTAGACTAACAAACATAAGTAACAGATGTAGACTAACAAACATAAGTAACAGATGTAGACTAACAAACATAAGTAACAGATGTAGACTAACAAACATAAGTAACAGATGTAGACTAACAAACATAAGTAACAGATGTAGACTAACAAACATAAGTAACAGATGTAGACTAACAAACATAAGTAACAGATGTAGACTAACAAACATAAGTAACAGATGTAGACTAACAAACATAAGTAACAGATGTAGACTAACAAACATAAGTAACAGATGTAGACTAACAAACATAAGTAACAGATGTAGACTAACAAACATAAGTAACAGATGTAGACTAACAAACATAAGTAACAGATGTAGACTAACAAACATAAGTAACAGATGTAGACTAACAAACATAAGTAACAGATGTAGACTAACAAACATAAGTAACAGATGTAGACTAACAAACATAAGTAACAGATGTAGACTAACAAACATAAGTAACAGATGTAGACTAACAAACATAAGTAACAGATGTAGACTAACAAACATAAGTAACAGATGTAGACTAACAAACATAAGTAACAGATGTAGACTAACAAACATAAGTAACAGATGTAGACTAACAAACATAAGTAACAGATGTAGACTAACAAACATAAGTAACAGATGTAGACTAACAAACATAAGTAACAGATGTAGACTAACAAACATAAGTAACAGATGTAGACTAACAAACATAAGTAACAGATGTAGACTAACAAACATAAGTAACAGATGTAGACTAACAAACATAAGTAACAGATGTAGACTAACAAACATAAGTAACAGATGTAGACTAACAAACATAAGTAACAGATGTAGACTAACAAACATAAGTAACAGATGTAGACTAACAAACATAAGTAACAGATGTAGACTAACAAACATAAGTAACAGATGTAGACTAACAAACATAAGTAACAGATGTAGACTAACAAACATAAGTAACAGATGTAGACTAACAAACATAAGTAACAGATGTAGACTAACAAACATAAGTAACAGATGTAGACTAACAAACATAAGTAACAGATGTAGACTAACAAACATAAGCAACAGATGTAGACTAACAAACATAAGTAACAGATGTAGACTAACAAACATAAGTAACAGATGTAGACTAACAAACATAAGTAACAGATGTAGACTAACAAACATAAGTAACAGATGTAGACTAACAAACATAAGTAACAGATGTAGACTAACAAACATAAGTAACAGATGTAGACTAACAAACATAAGCTAACAGATGTAGACTAACAAACATAAGTAACAGATGTAGACTAACAAACATAAGTAACAGATGTAGACTAACAAACATAAGTAACAGATGTAGACTAACAAACATAAGTAACAGATGTAGACTAACAAACATAAGCTAACAGATGTAGACTAACAAACATAAGTAACAGATGTAGACTAACAAACATAAGCAACAGATGTAGACTAACAAACATAAGTAACAGATGTAGACTAACAAACATAAGTAACAGATGTAGACTAACAAACATAAGCAACAGATGTAGACTAACAAACATAAGTAACAGATGTAGACTAACAAACATAAGTAACAGATGTAGACTAACAAACATAAGTAACAGATGTAGACTAACAAACATAAGTAACAGATGTAGACTAACAAACATAAGCAACAGATGTAGACTAACAAACATAAGTAACAGATGTAGACTAACAAACATAAGTAACAGATGTAGACTAACAAACATAAGCAACAGATGTAGACTAACAAACATAAGCTAACAGATGTAGACTAACAAACATAAGCAACAGATGTAGACTAACAAACATAAGCAACAGATGTAGACTAACAAACATAAGCAACAGATGTAGACTAACAAACATAAGTAACAGATGTAGACTAACAAACATAAGCAACAGATGTAGACTAACAAACATAAGCAACAGATGTAGACTAACAAACATAAGTAACAGATGTAGACTAACAAACATAAGTAACAGATGTAGACTAACAAACATAAGCAACAGATGTAGACTAACAAACATAAGCAACAGATGTAGACTAACAAACATAAGCAACAGATGTAGACTAACAAACATAAGCAACAGATGTAGACTAACAAACATAAGCAACAGATGTAGACTAACAAACATAAGCTAACAGATGTAGACTAACAAACATAAGCAACAGATGTAGACTAACAAACATAAGCAACAGATGTAGACTAACAAACATAAGCAACAGATGTAGACTAACAAACATAAGCAACAGATGTAGACTAACAAACATAAGCAACAGATGTAGACTAACAAACATAAGTAACAGATGTAGACTAACAAACATAAGTAACAGATGTAGACTAACAAACATAAGTAACAGATGTAGACTAACAAACATAAGCAACAGATGTAGACTAACAAACATAAGCTAACAGATGTAGACTAACAAACATAAGCAACAGATGTAGACTAACAAACATAAGTAACAGATGTAGACTAACAAACATAAGCAACAGATGTAGACTAACAAACATAAGCAACAGATGTAGACTAACAAACATAAGTAACAGATGTAGACTAACAAACATAAGCAACAGATGTAGACTAACAAACATAAGCAACAGATGTAGACTAACAAACATAAGCCTAACAGATGTAGACTAACAAACATAAGTAACAGATGTAGACTAACAAACATAAGTAACAGATGTAGACTAACAAACATAAGCAACAGATGTAGACTAACAAACATAAGTAACAGATGTAGACTAACAAACATAAGTAACAGATGTAGACTATCTAACATAAGTAACAGATGTAGACTAACAAACATAAGTAACAGATGTAGACTAACAAACATAAGCAACAGATGTAGACTAACAAACATAAGCAACAGATGTAGACTAACAAACATAAGCAACAGGTGTGGACTAACAAACATAAGCAACAGATGTAGACTAACAAACATAAGCAACAGATGTAGACTAACAAACATAAGTAACAGATGTAGACTAACAAACATAAGCAACAGATGTAGACTAACAAACATAAGTAACAGATGTAGACTAACAAACATAAGTAACAGATGTAGACTAACAAACATAAGTAACAGATGTAGACTAACAAACATAAGTAACAGATGTAGACTAACAAACATAAGTAACAGATGTAGACTAATAAACATAAGTAACAGATGTAGACTAACAAACATAAGCAACAGATGTAGACTAACAAACATAAGCAACAGGTGTAGACTAACAAACATAAGCAACAGGTGTAGACTAACAAACATAAGTAACAGATGTAGACTAACAAACATAAGTAACAGATGTAGACTAACTAACATAAGTAAGAGATGTAGACTAACAAACATAAGTAACAGATGTAGACTAACAAACATAAGTAACAGATGTAGACTAACAAACATAAGTATCAGATGTAGACGAATAAATATAAGCAACAGATGTAGACTAACAAACATAAGCAACAGATGTAGACTAACAAACATAAGTAACAGATGTAGACTAACAAACATAAGTAACAGATTTAGACTAACAAACATAAGTAACAGATGTAGACTAACAAACATAAGCAACATCTGTAGACTAACAAACATAAGCAACAGATGTAGACTAACAACCATAAGTAACAGATGTAGACTAACAAACATAAGCAACAGATGTAGACTAACAAACATAAGTAACAGATGTAGACTAACAAACATAAGCAACAGAGACTAACAAACATAAGCAACCGATGTAGACTATTAAAGATAAGAAACAGGTGTAGACTAACAAACACAAGTAACAGATGTAGACTAACACACATAAGCAACAGATGTAGACTAACAAACATAAGCAACAGGTGTAGACTAACAAACATAAGTAACAGATGTAGACTAACAAACATAAGTAACAGATGTAGACGAATAAATATAAGCAACAAATGTAGACTAACAAACATAAGTAACAGGTGTAGACTAACAAATATAAGCAACAGATGTAGACTAACAAACATAAGCAACAGGTGTAGACTAACAAACATAAGTAACAGATGTAGACGAATAAATATAAGCAAAAGATGTAGACTAACAAACATAAGTAACAGATGTAGACTAACAAACATAAGTAACAGATGTAGACTAACAAACATAAGTAACATATGTAGACTAACAAACATAAGCAACAGATGTAGACTAACAAACATGTTGTTTGTCCATCAAGAATGATGATGACCATTCATTTCATCCAGTGGGGTTGAAGGTGTGGAGCCGTGGGTTCTAAGATGGCTGATAAGGCCTATTTTGGCTCGAAATGTTCTTTGACAATGTGGACAAAGAATGCTTGACGTCTCTGGAGGAGGATTTCCTGCAGTGGTTTTTCTGTCCTGCCTTTTCTTCACAGCTCTTGCAGTCCTGGTTGCCTCACATATAACTGCACCTTTGCGCAATGATGCACGCCACGAATTTCGGTCTCTGGCTGCAGCCTCCCAGGTGTCATGATGAATTCCAAAAGCATTCAGTGAAATTTTCAGAGTGTCTTTAAAACGTTTCCTCTGGCCACCTTGGGAGCGTTTACCACAACGCAGTTCGCTGTAAAAAATTCGTTTAGGGAGCCTGTGATCTGGCATGCGAGTCAAGTGACCAGCCCAGCGAATCTGATTCTTCATCAGTAGAGTGTGGATACTGGGTATGGATGCTCTTTCTAGGACTTCAGTGTCTGGAATCTTGTCTTGCCATTTAATCTTCAGTAGCTTCCTTAGGCAGACTGTGTGGAAGTGGTTTAATTTCCTAGCGTGTCGCTGATAAACAGTCCAGGTTTCACAAGCATATAGCAGTGTGGATAATACAACTGCTTTGTAGACTTTTATCTTTGTTTGCAGGCTTATTCCAGTTCTGTCCCATACATTCTTGTACAGTCTGCCAAAGGCTGCACTGGCCTTGGAGATTCTTGCATTCACTTCGTCATCGATTGTGGCAGCTTGTGACACGGTGCTGCCAAGATAGGTAAATTTGTCCACAACACTTAGTCTATGATCATTCACTTTGATATTCGGCACAGTTTGATTATTCCCTGGAGCTGGCTGGTACATAACTACAGTCTTCTCCAAGTTGATATTGAGCCCAAAGTTGGCACAGGCATGTGAGAAAGCTGAAACATTATGTTGCATGTCCGCCTCTGAGTTGGCGTATAGAGCGCAATCATCAGCAAACAGGAGCTCTCTGACTGTGCCACTGTCAATTTTGGTTTTAGCTTTCAGCCTTCTGAGATTGAATAACTTTCCATCCATACGGTAGTTGATGTCTATTCCAATGTCGTCGTCAACAGGTGTAGACTAACAAACATAAGTAACAGATGTAGACTAACAAACATAAGTAACAGATGTAGACGAATAAATATAAGCAACAGATGTAGACTAACAAACATAAGTAACAGATGTAGACTAACAAACATAAGTAACAGATGTAGACTAACAAACATAAGCAACAGATGTAGACTATCAAATATAAGCAACAGATGTAGACTAACAAATATAAGCAACAGATGTAGACTAACAAACATAAGCAACAGATGTAGACTAACAAACATAAGCAACAGATGTAGACTAACAAACATAAGCAACAGATGTAGACTAACAAACATAAGTAACAGCTGTAGACTAACAAACATAAGCAACAGATGTAGACTAACAAACATAAGCAACAGATGTAGACTAACAAATATAAGCAACAGATGTAGACTAACAAACATAAGCAACAGATGTAGACTAACAAACATAAGCAACAGATGTAGACTAACAAACATAAGTAACAGATGTAGACTAACAAACATAAGCAACAGATGTAGACTAACAAACATAAGTAACAGATGTAGACTAACAAATATAAGCAACAGATGTAGACTAACAAACATAAGTAACAGATGTAGACTAACAAACATAAGTAACAGATGTAGACTAACAAACATAAGCAACAGATGTAGACTAATCAAATATAAGCAACAGATGTAGACTAACAAACATAAGCAACAGATGTAGACTAACAAACATAAGCAACAGATGTAGACTAACAAACATAAGCTAACAGATGTAGACTAACAAACATAAGTAACAGATGTAGACTAACAAACATAAGTAACAGCTGTAGACTAACAAACATAAGCAACAGATGTAGACTAACAACTATAAGTAACAGATGTAGACTAACAAACATAAGCAACAGATGTAGACTAACAAACATAAGTAACAGATGTAGACTAACAAACATAAGTAACAGATGTAGACTAACAAACATAAGCAACAGATGTAGACTAACAAACATAAGTAACAGATGTAGACTAACAAACATAAGCAACAGATGTAGACTAACAAACATAAGCAACAGATGTAGACTAACAAACATAAGCAACAGATGTAGACTAACAAACATAAGTAACAGATGTAGACTAACAAACATAAGTAACAGATGTAGACTAACAAACATAAGCAACAGATGTAGACTAACAAACATAAGCAACAGATGTAGACTAACAAACATAAGTAACAGATGTAGACTAACAAACATAAGCAACAGATGTAGACTAACAAACATAAGTAACAGATGTAGACTAACAAACATAAGCAACAGATGTAGACTAACAAACATAAGCAACAGGTGTAGACTAACAAACATAAGTAACAGATGTAGACTAACAAACATAAGCAACAGATGTAGACTAACAAACATAAGTAACAGATGTAGACTAACAAACATAAGCAACAGATGTAGACTAACAAACATAAGTAACAGATGTAGACTAACAAACATAAGCAACAGATGTAGACTAACAAACATAAGCAACAGATGTAGACTAACAAACATAAGTAACAGATGTAGACTAACAAACATAAGCAACAGATGTAGACTAACAAACATAAGCAACAGATGTAGACTAACAAACATAAGTAACAGATGTAGACTAACAAACATAAGCAACAGATGTAGACTAACAAACATAAGCAACAGATGTAGACTAACAAACATAAGCAACAGATGTAGACTAACAAACATAAGTAACAGATGTAGACTAACAAACATAAGTAACAGATGTAGACTAACAAACATAAGCAACAGATGTAGACTAACAAACATAAGTAACAGATGTAGACTAACAAACATAAGTAACAGATGTAGACTAACAAACATAAGTAACAGATGTAGACTAACAAACATAAGTAACAGATGTAGACTAACAAACATAAGTCAACAGATGTAGACTAACAAACATAAGTAACAGATGTAGACTAACAAACATAAGCAACAGATGTAGACTAACAAACATAAGCAACAGATGTAGACTAACAAACATAAGCAACAGATGTAGACTAACAAACATAAGCAACAGATGTAGACTAACAAACATAAGCTAACAGATGTAGACTAACAAACATAAGCAACAGATGTAGACTAACAAACATAAGCAACAGATGTAGACTAACAAACATAAGCAACAGATGTAGACTAACAAACATAAGTAACAGATGTAGACTAACAAACATAAGTAACAGATGTAGACTAACAAACATAAGTAACAGATGTAGACTAACAAACATAAGCTAACAGATGTAGACTAACAAACATAAGCAACAGATGTAGACTAACAAACATAAGTAACAGATGTAGACTAACAAACATAAGTAACAGATGTAGACTAACAAACATAAGTAACAGATGTAGACTAACAAACATAAGCAACAGATGTAGACTAACAAACATAAGTAACAGATGTAGACTAACAAACATAAGCAACAGATGTAGACTAACAAACATAAGTAACAGATGTAGACTAACAAACATAAGTAACAGATGTAGACTAACAAACATAAGTAACAGATGTAGACTAACAAACATAAGTAACAGATGTAGACTAACAAACATAAGTAACAGATGTAGACTAACAAACATAAGTAACAGATGTAGACTAACAAACATAAGCAACAGATGTAGACTAACAAACATAAGTAACAGATGTAGACTAACAAACATAAGTAACAGATGTAGACTAACAAACATAAGCAACAGATGTAGACTAACAAACATAAGCAACAGATGTAGACTAACAAACATAAGTAACAGATGTAGACTAACAAACATAAGCAACAGATGTAGACTAACAAACATAAGTAACAGATGTAGACTAACAAACATAAGTAACAGATGTAGACTAACAAACATAAGCAACAGATGTAGACTAACAAACATAAGCAACAGATGTAGACTAACAAACATAAGCAACAGATGTAGACTAACAAACATAAGTAACAGATGTAGACTAACAAACATAAGTAACAGATGTAGACTAACAAACATAAGCAACAGATGTAGACTAACAAACATAAGTAACAGATGTAGACTAACAAACATAAGTAACAGATGTAGACTAACAAACATAAGTAACAGATGTAGACTAACAAACATAAGTAACAGATGTAGACTAACAAACATAAGCAACAGATGTAGACTAACAAACATAAGTAACAGATGTAGACTAACAAACATAAGTAACAGATGTAGACTAACAAACATAAGCAACAGATGTAGACTAACAAACATAAGTAACAGATGTAGACTAACAAACATAAGCTAACAGATGTAGACTAACAAACATAAGTAACAGATGTAGACTAACAAACATAAGCAACAGATGTAGACTAACAAACATAAGCAACAGATGTAGACTAACAAACATAAGTAACAGATGTAGACTAACAAACATAAGCAACAGATGTAGACTAACAAACATAAGTAACAGATGTAGACTAACAAACATAAGTAACAGATGTAGACTAACAAACATAAGCAACAGATGTAGACTAACAAACATAAGTAACAGATGTAGACTAACAAACATAAGTAACAGATGTAGACTAACAAACATAAGTAACAGATGTAGACTAACAAACATAAGTAACAGATGTAGACTAACAAACATAAGTAACAGATGTAGACTAACAAACATAAGCAACAGATGTAGACTAACAAACATAAGCAACAGATGTAGACTAACAAACATAAGCAACAGATGTAGACTAACAAACATAAGTAACAGATGTAGACTAACAAACATAAGTAACAGATGTAGACTAACAAACATAAGCAACAGATGTAGACTAACAAACATAAGCAACAGATGTAGACTAACAAACATAAGTAACAGATGTAGACTAACAAACATAAGCAACAGATGTAGACTAACAAATATAAGTAACAGATGTAGACTAACAAATATAAGTAACAGATGTAGACTAACAAATATAAGTAACAGATGTAGACTAACAAACATAAGCAACAGATGTAGACTAACAAATATAAGCAACAGATGTAGACTAACAAACATAAGCAACAGATGTAGACTAACAAATAAGTAACAGATGTAGACTAACAAACATAAGCTAACAGATGTAGACTAACAAACATAAGCAACAGATGTAGACTAACAAACATAAGCAACAGATGTAGACTAACAAACATAAGTAACAGATGTAGACTAACAAACATAAGCAACAGATGTAGACTAACAAACATAAGCAACAGATGTAGACTAACAAACATAAGTAACAGATGTAGACTAACAAACATAAGCAACAGATGTAGACTAACAAACATAAGTAACAGATGTAGACTAACAAACATAAGCAACAGATGTAGACTAACAAACATAAGCAACAGATGTAGACTAACAAACATAAGCAACAGATGTAGACTAACAAACATAAGTAACAGATGTAGACTAACAACTATAAGTAACAGATGTAGACTAACAAACATAAGTAACAGATGTAGACTAACAAACATAAGTAACAGATGTAGACTAACAAACATAAGTAACAGATGTAGACTAACAAACATAAGTAACAGATGTAGACTAACAAACATAAGTAACAGATGTAGACTAACAAACATAAGTAACAGATGTAGACTAACAAACATAAGTAACAGATGTAGACTAACAGACATAAGTAACAGATGTAGACTAACAAACATAAGTAACAGGTGTAGACTAACAAAAATAAGCAACAGATGTAGACTAACAAACATAAGCAACAGATGTAGACTAACAAACATAAGCAACAGATGTAGACTAACAAACATAAGTAACAGATGTAGACTAACAAACATAAGTAACAGATGTAGACTAACAAACATAAGCAACAGATGTAGACTAACAAACATAAGCAACAGATGTAGACTAACTAACATAAGCAACAGATGTAGACTAACAAACATAAGTAACAGATGTAGACTAACAAACATAAGTAACAGATGTAGACTAACAAATATAAGCAACAGATGTAGACTAACAAATATAAGCAACAGATGTAGACTAACAAACATAAGTAACAGATGTAGACTAACAAACATAAGCAACAGATGTAGACTAACAAACATAAGTAACAGATGTAGACTAACAAACATAAGCAACAGATGTAGACTAACAAACATAAGTAACAGATGTAGACTAACAAACATAAGTAACAGATGTAGACTAACAAACATAAGTAACAGATGTAGACTAACAAACATAAGCAACAGATGTAGACTAACAAACATAAGCAACAGATGTAGACTAACAAACATAAGCAACAGATGTAGACTAACAAACATAAGCAACAGATGTAGACTAACAAACATAAGCAACAGATGTAGACTAACTAACATAAGCAACAGATATAGACTAACAAACATAAGTAACAGATGTAGACGAATAAATATAAGCAACAGATGTAGACTAACAAACATAAGCAACAGATGTAGACTAACAAACATAAGCAACAGATGTAGACTAACAAACATAAGTAACAGATGTAGACGAATAAATATAAGCAACAGATGTAGACTAACAAACATAAGCAACAGATGTAGACTAACAAACATAAGCAACAGATGTAGACTAACAAACATAAGTAACAGATGTAGACTAACAAATATAAGCAACAGATGTAGACTAACAAACATAAGCAACAGATGTAGACTAACAAACATAAGTAACAGATGTAGACTAACAAACATAAGCAACAGATGTAGACTAACAAACATAAGTAACAGATGTAGACTAACAAACATAAGCAACAGATGTAGAGTAACAAACATAAGTAACAGATGTAGACTAACAAACATAAGCAAAAGGTGTAGACTAACAAACATAAGCAACAGGTGCGGACTAACAAACATAAGCAACAGATGTAGACTAACAAACATAAGCAACAGGTGTGGACTAACAAACATAAGCAACAGATGTAGACTAACAAACATAAGTAACAGATGTAGACTAACAAACATAAGCAACAGATGTAGACTAACAAACATAAGTAACAGATGTAGACTAACAAACATAAATAACAGATGTAGACTAACAAACATAAGTAACAGATGTAGACTAACAAACATAAGTAACAGATGTAGACTAACAAACATAAGCAACAGATGTAGACTAACAAACATAAGCAACAGATGTAGACTAACAAACATAAGCAACAGATGTAGACTAACTAACATAAGCAACAGGTGTAGACTAACAAACATAAGCAACAGATGTAGACTAACAAACATAAGTAACAGATGTAGACTAACAAACATAAGCAACAGATGTAGACTAACTAACATAAGTAACAGATGTAGACTACCAAACATAAGTAACAGATGTAGACTAACAAACATAAGTAACAGATGTAGACTAACAAACATAAGTAACAGATGTAGACTAACAAACATAAGTAACAGATGTAGACTAACAAACATAAGTAACAGATGTAGACTAACAAACATAAGTAACAGATGTAGACTAACAGACATAAGTAACAGATGTAGACTAACAAACATAAGTAACAGGTGTAGACTATCTAACATAAGTAATAGATGTAGACTAACAAACATAAGCAACAGATGTAGACTAACAAACATAAGCAACAGGTGTGGACTAACAAACATAAGTAACAGATGTAGACTAACAAAAATAAGCAACAGGTGTAGACTAACAAACATAAGCAACAGGTGTAGACTAACAAACATAAGTAACAGATGTAGACTAACAAACATAAGCAACAGGTGTGGACTAACAAACATAAGTAACAGATGTAGACTAACAAAAATAAGCAACAGGTGTAGACTAACAAACATAAGCAACAGGTGTAGACTAACAAACATAAGCAACAGGTGTAGACTAACAAACATAAGTAACAGATGTAGACTAACAAACATAAGTAACAGATGTAGACTAACAAACATAAGCAACAGATGTAGACTAACAAACATAAGCAACAGATGTAGACTAACTAACATAAGCAACAGATGTAGACTAACAAACATAAGTAACAGATGTAGACTATCAAACATAAGCAACAGATGTAGACTAACAAACATAAGCAACAGATGTAGACTAACAAACATAAGCAACAGATGTAGACTAACAAACATAAGTAACAGATGTAGACTAACAAACATAAGTAACAGATTTAGACTAACAAACATAAGTAACAGATGTAGACTAACAAACATAAGCAACAGATGTAGACTAACAAACATAAGCAACAGATGTAGACTAACAAACATAAGCAACAGAGACTAACAAACATAAGCAACAGAGACTAACAAACATAAGCAACCGATGTAGACTAACAAACATAAGTAACAGATGTAGACTAACAAACATAAGCAACAGATTTAGACTAACAAACATAAGCAACAGAGACTAACAAACATAAGTAACAGATGTAGACTAACAAACATAAGCAACAGATTTAGACTAACAAACATAAGTAACAGATGTAGACTAACAAACATAAGCAACAGAGACTAACAAACATAAGCAACCGATGTAGACTATTAAACATAAGCAACAGGTGTAGACTAACAAACACAAGAAACAGATGTAGACTAACACACATAAGCAACAGATGTAGACTAACAAACATAAGCAACAGGTGTAGACTAACAAACATAAGCAACAGATGTAGACTAACAAACATAAGTAACAGATGTAGACGAATAAATATAAGCAACAGATGTAGACTAACAAACATAAGTAACAGATGTAGACTAACAAATATAAGCAACAGATGTAGACTAACAAATATAAGCAACAGATGTAGACTAACAAACATAAGTAACAGATGTAGACTAACAAACATAAGCAACAGATGTAGACTAATAAACATAAGCAACAGATGTAGACTAACAAACATAAGCAACAGATTTAGACTAACAAACATAAGCAACAGATGTAGACTAACAAACATAAGCAACAGATGTAGACTAACAAACATAAGTAACAGATGTAGACTAACAAATATAA